>LPNX010398007.1:163501-257551 GCA_001517045.1 Pseudotsuga menziesii
AAGCCCTCGACCGAGGTATGAACCTCGACCGAGGTATCTAAATACCTCGGTCGAGGTATTTAAATACCTCAACCGAGGGTTTGTAAAGCCCGCAATACCTCGGTCGAGGTATTTAAAAACATCGACCGAGGTATTAAATACCTCGGTCGAGGGCTTAATAAAACCTCGGTCGAGATATTAAGACCTCGGTCGAGGGCTTAACAAGCCCTCGACCGAGGTGCGTTTTTTTGTTTTTGCCGAAATGCTCTTGCCAAAAAGTGTTACCCAGGTCCGTGGATTCACCCATAGGGGAACTGACCAGTCGGGCATTCACCATCAAAACTCCGGCAAAACCTCGATCGAATTCATCGACGGCCTCATCATCACAAGAACCAAACTAGGTGCAGGCGGCATAATGGCCGCCTGCACCTCGTCTTCCTCCACTGCTTAGGGCGAAACTAAAACGGCCGAGACAAATAAAACGCGGGCTTTGAAAAGGAAAAAACTTCCCCCCTTCTAACTGCAATAGCTATCCAACCGGAAAAACAATTGAAACGCGGGTGCAAACCACCGGGGAAACTACTACGAAAACCCTAGCTGCGGGTGAAAAACTCCGTTTGTGAGTGAAAAGGAACTACGGGGTCATAATCTTAGTAAATCACCCAAACAAAACTTGCAAATCACGAGGTAGAGAGGTAAAGATCCTAACTGGAAGTAATGCACAAATGATGAGGCCACACAGTCGTGCTTCCGGATGACACCTGGATGCGGGTACGAGCACGGAGCTCCACAAGATTCGCAAGGTCGACAGCGTGGAGAGAAAACGACGGATCGGGCGCAAAAAATAACAATAAAAATTCCAAACCAACGCCACCGCATATATAAACAATCGCACCTGCGATGAGTCAAATCGGGCGGGGAAACAAACCTGCGTCGGGCGGCTAGAACCCATCCCCCTCCGCAACGGCGGACCGTTTCCATCATCCATTCACCCACTATGGTGAATACAACGCAAAAAACAAAACCTCAGGCCCCGGCGAAAACCATATCGGAAGCCCAGAGCTTGGAATCCTCCGCAATGGTGGACCGTTCTCATCATGATGCCGTCCGCAACGGAGGAGTAAACGACGATCAAACGCTCCGCTATATAGCCGGGAGATAAACAAAAATCGGAGTGCTACAGAAAGTCCCCTTCCAGAAACGGTCCGCAACGTCGGGGGGGGGGGGAATCAAAACTGTCCGATAGTGTCGGACGAGGAAGACTTCACATTCCTCCGATGAAGAACAAAAAATCCATCCGATACGTCAAAGAAACAAAACCCACATGCAATGGTAGGAACATCCAGAACCCACCCGAAATGGTCGGGGCGAAAAAGTAAGTTCAAGACTCGGAAACGGTCCGCAACGTCGGATAGCAAGATCAAAGAACTGCCCGCAACGGTGAAAGAGATGAAAGACTTAACTCCCGATTGAACCAGGCTTTGAAAGATTTGCAAGATGACTATGAACTTAATTAAAGATGGGATCCTTTTAAGCGTTGAAAGAGAAAAAACCACTCAATTTACAGCAGCCAAAAAATGATGGAAAACGCTTCAAAACCAATAGGCCAAAAATCAATAGGTTGAAATCAAGAAAAAGACCGACTAATTCAAAGTAAAGGAGGGTCCCAAATTTTTTTAGAATTTTGGGAAATTGTTGCAGATGCAACAGGTCCTTTTTTGTATGATTTAGTCTCTAGGGCCCGAAAAAGTATAAAATAATACCAGAGAGAAATATTCCAGTCATGATTGGCTGGAGTGTTCCTTTTTCGTAAATAGTCTATCGAAAACAAAAAAGAGATAACCTACCGTCGAAGAGATGACTCTTCAAATACTTTTACGAGTATGAAGAAGACAAGTACTTGACAATCTTTTCATATTTAGGGAGTCCGAAAAGAGTTTAAAGGAGACTCCATTAGGTTTCTTTTTCACGATAAGAAGTTTTATGAGCCTAAAAAGAACCAAAAAAAGACTCATAACTTTGATACTAAGTTCTAAGAGTGTGACCAAAGTGTCGAAACAAACGGTTGAGGACTTTTTCTGTTTTATGGAAGTACAAAAAAGTAAAAAAAAAAACTCTCCATAGACTTTACTGTTTTCGCTTTTACTCCTGCAAGACTCAAAATTATCATTAATTTCTCAAAAAAATACTTTAATGGACTATATAAATGGGTTTTATAATAATAATTATTTTTTAAATATCAACATAACATAAAAAAACCCTAAAAATGGATATAAAAGTCACATGAATAATAAAAATCAAACCATTTTAGTATTTACCACTTGGTGAGAGCATTTTGGAATAAATTTGAGCCAGATCTTCAGTTAGTGATTCCGAGAGATTCTACCATCCAATTCGAGCGCCGTCAGACCTAGGTAAATGAAAAAAACTTATCATTTCATTTTAAAGCATTCATTTTTTATTTTATGGTGGTTTTGAGATGTTTTAGTCAAGCCCTAAATCTCAAATGCGGGCATCGCTCCTACCCCTTATAGGATAGGACATGTGGTGCACCATGAGAACCACACAACTTCTACTACACTCAAGAGGGGCCGACCATAAGTGGAGAAAAATGAATGGGAAATCAAAAATAAAAGTTTTTAATTGATTTTAATTATTGATTATGTTTCTAATTGGTCCGTTGCTCATTTTTGGCATTTTCTAAGCAATAAAAAAGGGTTATATGGAAAGAACGGAAACACGATGAGCATGATGCCTTTGCTGAGAGAAATGTAGGGTGTATAGCTACATTGAGGAACTGTGGCCTTCTAAAATTATTCTGCACACCTAACATGGTGTCCCATGAGCGATTGTTGGAGTATCTCCTCCATATGTGGAACCTGAAGCAACAATATTTCGAGATAGGAGCCCATCTATTGAATATTGAGGTAGATGATATCTACTTCTTGATAGGATTAGTGATACATGGTGTTCCTATTTCACTTACCAGTTCCCGTGGAGGGGATGTGACCACCCAGGAGTTGATAGACCATTACTGCATTCATGGTACTAGAAATTTGGAGAAGAAAATTCCCATTAAGGCAGTGAGGGATGATCCTCTCTGTACTCTTATTTTCACCATACAGAGGTTGGCTAGGAGCCAAGGGCCTCATCAGGATTCTAGGGCACACATGTTATATGCTTAAGAGAGCATGGCACCTACTGTGTTTAACTGGGCAGAAGCATTACTACCGGTATTCAAGGACCAGCTGACCAAGTGTCGGTAAGGAGAGTTGAAACAGTTTGACTATGGTTCCATCTTAGCCTGTTTATTCTTTGAGTAGGTCCCTCATCTAAGGATCCAAGTGGTATTTACTGAGTTGAGGGAGAGAGACCCTCATATGCTGAGGTTGGTCAGAATCATGGCCTGCATAGGAGCAGGCAGAGGCAAAGTGAATTTTGGGGCTCTATTTTTTTGATGGATGAACAATCAGATCCTCATGATCGAGGATTATGCATATGAAGGTACAAGTTTTAGGGGTGACTTTGACCTACCACTTCCACCTGGCGCACAGTGGGGAGATATAGGTAAGAAACAAAACCCTAATATGGCAATTTTTGTTTTTGTATTTTAATTTTTTTTTTATTTTTCATGTTTTATGTATAGTAACAAGATTGAAATATCTTCATGTAGATGTTGGAGTGGCACAACCTACGGGATCTTCCCCATTGGACTGGCAAGTGGGAGCTCGGTTTGTTCAATGAGGTGACGACTAGATGGGAGAGCTAGAGGAGAACCTGGAGAGGTTGACTCTAGATATGCCTGATGCATCCATCGATGATATCCCGATGCAATATCAGAGGCTCACAACAGGAGTGTTAGGCTGTTTTAGCCATCTACTACATAGATTAGTGCAGGCTATGATATGCTACCATGAGCACCACTAGATATTTCTACATTATTTATTACTGAAGGCTGCTATAGCTTCAGTATTTTGTATGATTTTGTGCTTCCTGAAAGTCAGAGTGCTTCAGATGAGGTCTTGTGACCTATTTTTGTAAAACACTTTAATATATATATATATATACAAGGTACCATACATGAATGATCTAGGCATAGTACCTCTTTAGGTACAACCCATTGTAATGTTTCCCAAAGGGGACTCCCTCATAATCCACGAGCTCATAGGCCCCTTTCTCTAAAAGCTTGGAGACGATAAAATGACCATACCACATTGATTCAAATTTCCCTTTTCCTATCTTATCATGTGTCTGATCATAAGTCAGGACTAGGTCACCTTCATTGAACACATGAGGCTGGATAGATTTATCGTATTGCTCCTTGATGTATTTTGTATGTGCCTCATTAACTAAGGAAGCATTTCATCTAGTTTTGTCAAGATTGGTAAACTATATAAACCTTTCTTCCTCGGTAGAAGTATTATGGAGAAGTTCAATGGCAAGTTTCAAAGACAAAATCTGAAACTGAATAGGTAGGACAACTTCTAGTCCATATACTAATTGAAGAGGTGTAAAACCATTCGTTTTTTTTTATTGAAGTTCTATAAGCCCAAAGAGTAGAGAAGAGAATCTAGTGCCAGTTCGATTTTTGGTCTCCAACCATCTAACATAGCATAGTTTTCAAGACTTTGTTAATGGACTCAACCTGACCATGAGCTTGTGGATAATAGTGAGTTGAGTTTTCATGGTGAAAACCCAGCTTAGCACTTAACTCTACCATCCTCTGATTCTGGAAATGTGATCTGTGATTAGTGACAATAGACTGAGGAAATCCAAACCTAGATATTACATGGTTAAAAAGGAAGAGGGTGGCCATATTACCATCCTCTGCATATGTAGGCATTGCCTTAGCCCACTTAGTGAAATAATCCATAGCTACAATGATGTAACCATGCCCCCCAGCTAAGGTAGGCTTACAATGAATGAAATCTATCCCCCATTTGGAAAAAGGGCCAATGACAATGACGGGGTGTAATGGAGCAGGCTGGGTGTGCTTTTTCAGATAAAAGTGTTGGCAGGGTGGGAATTTCTTAACAACCTCAAGAAAATATTTAAAGATAGAAGGCAAAAAATAGCCAGCGTGAAGGATTTTTTGGGTTGTAGCCATCCCAGAAAGATGACCGCCACATGATACAAAGTGGTATTTATTAATAACCTGTTCATCCTCATCATGGGTGAGGCATCATCGGAGAATGGTATCTATACCACACCTATACAATGTAGCATTGAGGATAAGATAGTACTTCATGTGGTGATGAATGGGCGACAATCATCACAAGATATATTGGGATGAAAACATTGTGTCTAGAGATAAATGATTAAATATCCATACCACAGATCAGTTGTGCTTATCTAGAATAGAAATTCGTCTGAGAATGAATCACTGGGTTCAGAATCCATTAAAGCACAGGGAATATCACACATCAGCTCCACAAAGACAAATGATTTCTTTAAAGTAGATTTAGCAAAATCAAGGTCAAACTATTATAGGATGACAATCCATCGGGAGTATTTGACCCCAGCACCTGACAAGTCAGGATGTAGTACATAGGGTTTTGGTCTACGCGTATTGTAGTGGTGTGAAACAAGATGTAGTGACAAAACATTTTTGACAGAAATGAGTGTAGCCAATGCAATCTTCTCCACATGCGAGTATCGAGTTTCAGAATTGAGAATATTCTTACTGGTGTAGTAAATCACGTGTTCTAGGTCGTTCTGGTCCTCTCGGGCTAAAACCATTCCGATGGTAGTAGTAGAGGCAGCAACATATAAGAGAAAATCCTTCGAATAATCTGGGGGGTGTGTCATGGGTGAATGGGTCAGAGCATGCTTAAGATTATCGAAGGCTCACTGGGCATGGTAATCCCAAAAGAATGGAGTATCCTTCTTAAGGAGAAGCATATAACCATGTGTTTTCTTAGCAAAGTTACAAACAAAATGGTGAAGAAAGTTTTCCTTCCCTTGCAAACTTTGGAGTTCAAGTAGGTTGGTTGGGGTAGGCAGGGCGTGTATTGCAGCGATATTTAATGGATCTATCCGATTACCATTCTTAGAAACCACGAAGCCTAAGAGACGTCCCATCTCAACGAAAAAACCACATTTGTGTGGGCTCAGCCGTATTTTGTAATGGCAACATATTAGGAAAATGTCTTTAAGATGATGAGGGTGATCTTCCTATTACTGTGAATGCACAGGGAGATCATTGAGGTATGACTCCACGATGTTCTTAATGTCATGAAACACATAGGACATAGCATGCTGGAATGTGGGTCTGATGTTATTAAGACCAAAGGGTAACTTCCTGTAGGAAATGTTTCCCCATGAGCATATAAATGTCGTTTTATGCTTATCAGCAGGCAATATCTCAATCTAATTGTAGCCAAAAAATCCATCCATGAATGAGAAGATGACACTCTTAGCATAGTTATCAATAATCTGATCGATGTGTGGAGTTAGAAAGTTGTCCTTAGGAGAAGCTTTATTTAGGTCTCGAAAATCGATGCAGAGTTGAATAGTTCCCTTCTTTTTGTTCATAGAAACGATACTCGATACCCATTCTATCAGGGGTGCAAGATAAATGAATCCCACCTTCAAAATTTTCTCAACTTCAGCTTTGATAGCCACAGCCTTCCATGGATGGACTTGTCTCAATTTCTGCCTGACTAGTCTGGCTGTGGGATAGGTTTTTATCTCATGGACCACAATAGATAGGTCTATCCCAGGCATTTCTTCATAAGACTAGACAAAAATATCTTAGAATTCATTAAAAAGTGCTCTATGCTCTTCAGTTTTGTCTATTGAAAAATTATTCCCTATGTAAACATGTTCAATAGTTCCAGGCTTGACCGATATGTCGATTGGAGTCATTTGGGTAATGTTTCATAAATTGCCTTCAAACTCAGAATCTTGCAACAAGACATGTGTTTGCAAAACATCGACGATATCAGTACCCAAAAGAGATACAAAATCATTGTCTGTCGAACTCGTGTTGGGGAGGAACAAATATATGTGATGGTGATCCTCCCAGACTGATTCATTCGTATTCATAATCTCTATAATGGACTCGTCTGATGAAAAATTCTAGGAGAGATAATCCAGAATAGGAAGTGAAGGTTATAACTAGTAGGGAAGGTGGTAAGGGTCCAAAGCCACAAGATGAAGATCATCTGTATGGACATCGGAAACAGACTAGACAACATCATAAACTAATTCATGCAGGATGAGGGAGGATGTCTCAACAACTTGCTTACCCTTGGGATCATAGCCAACCAAAGAGATCATATTAACAGTTGTTGTTTCTGTGCTAGAAGGGGCTGATGGAAACATGCCCATAAGGGTGGAATCCTTTAGCATCCCTACCCCAATCAACTGGTAAGGAGGAGGGGAATGACCTAGCAAAGGGACATTATTTTCCATAGGGGTATTAACATTTGGCGTGCAGAAATAAAGTTTATCAATCGTCACAATTCTTCCCAAATGTGGAAACTGGAGGGTTCTAAACACCATCAAAGCGACAACTGTCATGGCATAAAACCAATTTCTTCCTAAGTGAAGATTGTAGTCTAACGGGGAATCTACTACTTCCACCTGAATGGAAACAGTTTTCCCCCCTAACTCAACTGAAAGTGCTAGCATGAGACCATGGGGCTGGAGACCTCTTCCATCAAAGGATTTAAGGGTCGTTCATGATTTTACTAGCTCAGGAGAGCCAATGGATTTCCAACAGGATAGAGAAAAATTGAGGTTGAAGCACCTTCATCTAGAATAGTCCTAAAGAAAATTTTCCCAACTAATCTTGTTACGATCTGAAATTCCAGTTGGTGGGGTAATCTAGGTTTGTGGTTCTTTGGATTGAAATGAATCAAATTCGTGTCACCAGGGTCCATGGCTCCTAAGGAGGTTAACAAGGTTTTCTATTGAATGGGACAACTTTGGATTACTTCTAAGGTATAGGTTGCACATGGTGCCCGAGCTAAGTATTCTACAACATTATAGAACCGTGTAGCTTGGGAATTATTGTTAAAAAGATCCTTCCAAAGAGTACTCTTGGGTGGACAAAAAATCATGTCAATATTAGGCTTCTTGATGGTCAGGGGACCATTAGACGACGATGTAGGAGAACCAATAGAAGGAGCTTTATCTGGAGAAGGTTTTTCAATTTTCTTCTCCTCAGGATTGTCATATGACTAAATTTGAGTTGCTATATTAATATTCTTTGATGACATCATTTGAATTTCCTCTATAGGAATAGAATTTCCTTGGTTAGACATGTGGTCTACCAATTGTTGCTGACAAGGAAAAGGATCCATAAGGACTACCAGTGCGGGGTTGCTCTTTAAAAACTTGCTAATTTCATCACAACAGGGACACTCCTTCATGAAATGATCACCACCACACAATAGGCAGGGATATTTAGCTTTTCTTTTTCCTTTATTGTCAATCTCTGGGGCCACAGGTTTGGGATTTTCTTGTTGGTTTTTGGGTTTCTTCTTTTTACCTTTTCCCTTTTTCTTACTACTGTATGATTGAGTACTTTGAATGGCATTCACCTCAACGAAAAACGTAGGATTGGAAGGAGTAGTAGTGGAAGGACTGGGTTTTTTGGTAGCATTTACTGCTAACAGGGGCTAGATTGAACCTATAATCCCATCAACAAAAGTTTATGCAGGTGGCTTAAACGGGTCTATGCTAGGACAAGGAGCCTAAGGAATAAGGTCATACAAAGTTCCAGACTGGGAATACACCAAACCTAGATACTGAAAATGACTAATGGCATGCTCTTCAGTGACAACACCCCCCATAGCCACATCTTGGGTAATGGGTGGAAACAGAGACTTTGTAAACCAATAAGCTAAGATTTGGTCTGGGATAGGATCTTTAATGAGCCTTCTTTTCCTTATCCACTCATGAATATGATTTGAAATATGTGTGGAGGTATTTTGACATAGAGAGGTCAAAAGGTATGTACCCATTTCATAGTGAATGGGTAGATGAATGTGTGTGAGGAAGACAGTTTCCAAAGCACCAAAATCCACAAATGAATGTCATGGAAGTTCGATATACCACTTCGTAGCCGTACCGGTTAAAGTGTGCTGGAAAGAGTCTCAATCGAATAGAGTCATCCATCAAGGAGTTTGACGAACACTGTTGGGAAGGGGGAAGACCCGGGTTCTTATGTTTTATCTTCACACCAAAAAATAGACCCACAGTGTTGGCCCTTTCAGCAACAACCTGCGAACAGGTTGCAGTCTCACCAGAAACAGCTATGGCGTGCCGCAGAATCATATTTTTGTAGGTGAAAGAGGGATATTATTGTACCTTTAGCCTTAACAAAGAATCATGCAATATAGAGCTTCAATATTCACTTAAATATCTTCGCGGTTTAGATAAAAAGACAGTTTCTTGCTTAACCCATAACTGGGAATTGACAGCGAAGTTAATACTTAACAGTTTATCTGACTTTATCATTCATATACTTATCAAATGCATAAAACATAACAGGGACAAAATAAAAAAAAAGAACCACCACAACACAAGATATACGTGGTTCACCCCTAGTGTAGGGGCTACGTCCACAGAACTACGTTTTATATTCAACAATTTACAAAACACACAGCTCTGATCTGCGCACTCAACTGCAGATCTTCTCAACAACCCAAAACTGTGCACTCAGCTGCAGAGGTCGTCCATGCACTCAGCTGGGACTTAACCTTAAACCCAAAAATATACCTTAGCTTCTTCGCATCATATCATCATAACACAAAAAACCTACTTTACTCCTTTACATAAGTGCCTATTTATACAAGTGCACTATTACAATACCATGGGCTTAAACCATGGGTACCCAAAAACCATGGGACATTTACAAAAANAACCTAACCGCAAAGCCCCTAAGACTATTTTGGACTACAACTCCGCTTACAAGCTTCACACCAAAACAACGGAGTTGCCAAAATTAAGGACCTTCAAGGTCCGAGCCCCAACAGGCCCCTAAGACTCACCAGTGTCCCATCCCAGGACAGTCTACTACTTTTCGGGTGGCAGAATCTTGTTGGCGAAGATAGTAAATTGCTTGTTGAGGCTGCACATGATATCTTCGGCTGCTTCCTCCTTCTCCACTATCTCCTGCAATGTTGTTGCAGATGCTTCATTGGCCTTTTCCTGTGCAAACGCGTCATACTCCTTCAAAACTTTGAGCTGGTTGTCCATAGCAGTGCTCAACTCCAAGGCCTCATTAATAAGGGGCTGCACAGAGTTCACCAACAGTGTTTCTTTCCTTCTGCAAGACTTAATTTTTTGTTGGAGCTCATTGATATGCTTCACCTTAAGCATCTTCTACATAGGAGGTAATGTCTTAATTTCTGCCTTTACTGCGTCCAGCTCTGTTTGTCGCTGCTTGATGGCTTCTTGCAACTTTTTGACTTCTGGGTTGTCCTGCAAGTTTTCCTAGGCCTCAACGCTTTCATCTAGCAATTTTGAGGCACTACTCATAAGATCTGAGATCTTCATTGCTGAGGCCTGAATATCTCTACGACGCTGTTCCTTGACCTCTGGTGGACTCTTAGGAATGATGCAAAGTTGAAGCTCCACAATCTGAGCCTCATGTTCTGCTTTCATCTTCTCTATCTTGCTTCAAGACTATTGTGCATAGTCTTTCAGCTTGACTATTCTTTGCTCCAGTTCTTCTTCAGCCTGCATGTCGAAGTCAGGGAGACTTCGACACACCTCATCCAATACTCACGCCAATGTAGCCTGCTTACTTTCTGCTTTCCTCTTCTTCTGCTCAGCTTATTCCAACTGCGTTGTGAGGCTCTCACTCTGCTTTGTGGTATTCTCTAACTGCATGTGTGAGTAGTTGTCTTGTTCTCGAATCTCGTTCATGATTGCCAATTGACAAAGATGCAGCTCCGGCATAGACAGCTTGGTGTAGTCTATCTCAACTGTCATGCTCATCTGCAATCGAGATGTTGTGTCAATTATTATAAGGGCTGCACTTGGTATCCTTTGTTGTTTCTGGCAGGCCATTGTCTTGTATCTAGTTGCACGCTTACTGGGGCACTACTTGCTGCGGCGCTAGTTGCTGATCTTTTCACTAACTCCTTCAGTTCTGTAATTCGCAGTGCTACACCAGCGAGTGCATCAAGGTGTGTAGCTGCAAACTCTACCCACTTGCTGGATAATACTTCTGTGGACTTCTTCAGAGCCTGATCAAGCTCGTCAATCATCAAAGCAGGCTCTTTGATGATATTCTTTCCCTTTGACGCCTTAGCTTTCTTTCGGGGTTGAGCCTTAGTCACTTCCTCTACTTTGGGAGACTTGCGCTTATTTGGGCGATTGGGGTCTGAGATGGTTTTGACCGATTCCTCTTCTTCTTCATCAGCTTCGTCATCTCCACCCTGGTCACCTTCACTCTACTGTGACTCATCTTGTTCTTCGCTTTCTTCTAGTGGGTCATCTTGTTGCAGCTAACTAGGCCCTGCGCCCACATCTGTTACTGGGGGAACTGGTATGTTGGGCCTTGTTCCTGTATCCTTCATCCATTCAGCCAGCCACCACTGAACTACTGCGAGGATTTCTTCCTCAGTTACCATGTAGGGTAACTTCCACCATGTGTGTCTGTTATCTACGTGGGCCTGGATGAAGACATTGTGCATGTCGGCCTTGAAGTTGGCCACTCCAGTATACTGAGAAAATAGCTCATTACTGAGCCGTAGTGTTTTCAGGATCTCATATGAAATATTCATTGCATAGAAGGTGAACACATAGTTCGTCATCTGCTGCAAGGCCTTATCTGGTGAGACCCAAAGAGATGCATACCTCGCTGCACCAGGCATCTCCGGAGGCACATCGACAAACTGTGCCTCAGTAGGTTTTGTCCATCCTACAAGTGCAATAAGCACTAACAACCATGAGTAATGAAAGGGTCTACCTTTCTCCTGTGCATCACAGACATCTGCAAGGAACTCCCTAGCAATGTACTCTGTCCATTTGTAACTGTAGCCTTTGGCATAGTTCGCAGCAATACTGACAATTGGGGCAGGTACTTCATTAGGCCTGCACTTTCGCATTAGTTTTCATG
The DNA here is from genome assembly GCA_001517045.1 of Pseudotsuga menziesii. Classification (NCBI taxonomy): domain Eukaryota; kingdom Viridiplantae; phylum Streptophyta; class Pinopsida; order Pinales; family Pinaceae; genus Pseudotsuga; species Pseudotsuga menziesii. The sequence continues at coordinate 175,560 of LPNX010398007.1, forward strand.
CTAGGAGCTCTGCAGTGAAGCGAATTTTTTGGTGCTGAATTGTCGAGGTTTGATACCCTCACTTTCCCTTTGTCAGACCAAAGCGGTCCTTCATGTGCTGCACCAGCTTTGTATCTTCGTGCTTCCCAACAAATTTAATCCCAGGATCAGGCCCTTCCTTCAGCAAGCCTATAATCCTATGAATCATCTCTCCATCAATAGCTATTCGCTAGTTTCCTATACATAGGTGCCCATCATGTACCAATGCCAATAACTGTTTGACCACCACAGTAACCTGCGTGCTGCAACCAAAGTGGGGGACATTCAGCATCTTCAACAAGCCAGCTTGCTCCAAGCTAGCAGCCCACTGTTTTACTTCAAGTAATGTTGTTCTAGCCTCTGGATAATGGACAGAGTGCAAGTATTTCCCAGATGCAAACTGTGAGAACTTCACACGATCATTCGTATCATGGTCTGCGTACTTGAGGCGGTCTAATTTTCCTGTCATCGTGCCGACCAACTTCACACCCTATGGCAGCGAAGGGGTGCGTAATGTGAACTTGGATGTCCACCGAGGTGGTTGAACTCTTGGTCACACAGGCGGAAGATATGGTGTACACTATGATGGAACATTATCATCTTCACCGAAGTCTTCAAAACCTTCAAGTGGGAGCTCTGCCAAACCAGGAGGATTCATCTCGGGATCCTCCGGTGTATTTCCTAATGGATTGTGCCTTTCTTCGTTCCGCTTAGAGCGAACTTCTGTCTTAAATTTCTTTCTGGTTGACCATGTCTACATTGGTTGATTCAACGCTGGGGGAGTCTCTTTAGGAGGTGCAGATGTAGGTGGGTTGCTCATAAGGTTCTACAAACCCCTCTCTCTGAATTCTCTTACCAATTCCTGGACTTTGCCATCGGCTGACATGGACTGAACTGTAAAACTCAAGAAAATGCGTAATGTGAAATTCGCAGGCCTAGGTGTCTTCTTATAGAATCCAATGACCAAATCTACCATAACTGTGCATTAAAGACACCAAATCTGACCGAGCGGCACTAGATCTTGTCCAAACGACACTAGATTTCCCAAAATCTCATCATTACAGGCAATTAATGCCGTTAACGTACCGGCGCTGCCAAATCTGATTTTTTTTCAAACGGTCACATTTTAGGATTTGACACACCTTTCTTCTTAAGCACAACCACTAAATTCAGCTTTGCCACAATAAGGACCTTCGACACAGGACTTCGAACTTCGATTCCTGACAGAATTTCTTCCACAACCTTCGACACTTCGTAAATCTGCAAAATCTTTTTGAGAATAGCTTCATTATAGTCTAGTACCCAATTTCAACTATTCTTGGTACTTAGACCCTTCTTCTTGCTATTACTTCTGATCAGGGGGTACAGGCTTGTCCCTGTACTTCTTTAATCTACTTTCATTCACCATGGAAGGCAAAATTTCTCCATTCAATTTAGCTAATTAAACTGCACCACCATCAGTAACTTTTTGAACTATGTATGGTCCTTTCCAATGTGTCTTGAACTTACTTGGGAACTTCATGAATTTACTGTCGTACAAGAGCACAAGATCACCATTATGAAAATGCTTCTTCTTAATGTGTCTATCATGCCATGCTTTTTCTCTAGCTTTATGTACTTGCTGCTGGAAACCTGCAATGAATCTGTCTTCTTCTAGTTCCAGTATCTTCACCAGTCTTTCATTTAACATGGCTGGATTATCCATCTCTGTGAAGGCAGATATTATGAGGCTAGGAACAATGTACTTCATGGGTATAACTGCTTCTTATCCATATACCATCCTAAAAGGTGTGTGGCCTGTCAACTTCTTGCAAGTGGTTCTATAAGCCCATACTACTGCTGGAATTCTAAGATCCCAATCATTTTTGTTAACATTGCAAACCTTCGTTAGAGCGTGCTCAAGAATCTTATTAAAGGCTTTGACAGTTCCATTTGCTTGAGGATGGTAGGCAGTACTCTTCTGATGATATACTTGAAATTATTCAGTCAATGCTTCAATAGTCTTATTCAGAAAATGTGATCCTTGATCACTCATAAGAATTCTAGGACATCCAAACCTCGACAAGATAGTATCAAAGATGAAATTCGTAGCTGTAGTAGTGCTACAGTCCTTGACTGGTTGAGCTTCGGCCCAATGAGTAAGGTAATTAGTTGCTATAATAATGTATCTTGCTCCAGATTTCTTTGCAGGGGGATTGATTAGTCCAACAAAATCAATAGCCCATTTGTCAAATGCTTGGAAAGTTACCTGTGGAACCAGAGGCATCTCATCCCTCCTAGATGGTTTGCCTATCCTCTGACAGGTATCACAGTTGTGGCAATACTCTCTTGCATCCTTATGAATTGTAGGCCACCACAATCCAGCTGTCAGAATCTTCTGTGCTGTAGCTTTTCCTGCATAATGACCTCCTACTGCTCCATAATGTGCCTCATCCAAAATCAATGGCTTTTCATGCTCTAGGACACATCTGTGCAGTATTTCATCTGGTCCCATCTTATATAGATGTCCTGCTATCAAGGTAAAGTCAGTTGCTCTAACCACCAGTTGTTTCTTCTGCAATGTTGTCATCTCAGAGGGTGCAAAACCTATAGGCAAGTACTTAACAATATCCTAAAATTAGTCATCAACCATCTGGATGGAAAACAACTGGGCATCAGGAAGACCTTCATCCAAACTAGTGGGCTCTTCTCCTGACTCGAGCCTCGACAAGTGGTCAGGCCCTAGGTTAAGTCTTCCTGGCTTAACTATGATCTCAAAGTCATACTCCTGAAACAAAATCAGCCATTTGCATATCCTTCCACCTAACACAGGCTTGTTAACCAAATACTTCAAAGCAGAATGGTCAGTGAACATCTTGAAATGAGATACTAACAAATAATGTCGAAATTTCTACAAGGAATAAACCATAGCTAGACCTTCTCGTTCTGTTGTAGTATAATTCTTTTCTACTATGGACAATTTTCTACTTGCAAAAGCAATAGGGTGATCAATATTAACTTCACCTGACTGAGCCAATACTACACCTAAAGAAATGGAAGATGCATCGACATGAACATGAAACTCTTTACTCCAGTCAGGGAATACTAAGATAGGGGAAGTTACCATCTTTTCTTTCAAAATATCCAAGCTTTCCTGACATTCAAGTGTCCATTCAAACTTAATATCTTTCTTCAATTTGTTTTCCATAGGGGATGTAATCTGAGCATATCCTTTAATGAATTTCCTATAATATCTAGTATGACCAAGCGTAGTGCGAAGTTGCTTAACAGACTTCAGAGGTGGTAAGTTCACAATGATGGCTATCTTCACAGGATCCACCATCAATCCTTGCTTGCATACAATGTGACCTAGCAGAATTCCAAAAGGTGCACAAAAGATACACTTCTTCAAGTTCAATGAAATCTGATGTTGTCTACACTTGTCCAGCATAAGTCTTAAACTGGCTATATGATCTTTCAATAAACCAAAGATAGTCCAATCATCAAAGTAAACTTCCAAGAACTTATGAATAAATTCCTTAAATGCAGATATGACTACTCTGGAAAACATAGTAGGTGCATTCTTCAATCCAAAGGGCATAACAGTATACTAAAAAGATCCCATTTATGTAGCGAAGGTTGTTTTATGTCAATAATCTGGGGCAATTATGATCTGATGGTAACCTGAAAATCCATTAGTGAAAGAATACACTTCTTGACCTTCGACATTGTCTAAAACTTCATCTGTAAAGGGAGTAGGAAAAGGATCATGTGAACAGGCATCGTTCAGCTTCCTCAGATCAACACAAATTCTGATTTCTCCCTTGGTCTTCTTTTCTTGTACCACCATAGGGCTGTCCCATTCGGACTCTTTGATAGGCTCAATGATTCCTGCAGCGAGCATCTTATCTAGCTCCATCCTGACTTTTTCTTTATACTTAGGGTTCAGCCTATAAGGGCGCTGCTTCACATCAACTTTCAAAGGAATTTTTATCACTCCTATATCACCAAGGATACCTTTCATTTCTGAGAACTTCATTGGAAATAAGTCCTGATACTCATGGAGGAGTTCAGTCACTTTGCTCACCATTTCTTTGTCCCAATAATCTCCAATGGTAGCGTACTTAGGCATTTCTTCTAATCCAATGTTTACTTTCCTTGTCTTCAAGGGCTGAGTTACTTCAAGTGATTCGACTGCTGGTCCATGTACTTCGCAATGTCCTTCTAACTCAAGAATATTAATGTTGCAAGGGTCATCATCTTCATCAATGGTGAGGTTATAACATTCTACTACATTAGCTTCTTGTTCCTTCCAATCAGGTTGGTGCTCGGCTATTTATTTATCATCAAACACCGTAGTATGGATCAACCTAATAGCTGCATCCAAAGTAGGGAAAACCTCATTAATAGAAAATGTGAACACAAAACTATCAGCAAGGCTAACCCAACTTATACTACCATGGCGAAGCTCGACCTCCACATACCAGTTCTTTGCTACATGTTCCAGAGTGTGTACAAACCTATGTACCCATTCTTCACAAGGTACATGCTTCCATGCTTCATAACACTACTCCAAATGTTCCTGAGGGCTAGTCTTACCATTAAATATTCTTCGTACCTCCTGAGGTTGATCCATGAATCTCATGCGAAGAAACTTTTGACAAGCTCTCCAACTATGAATATACTTTTTATGACCATTCCACCATCTAGCAGCTGTGGCTCTGAATACTGAATCTAAAGTCTCCATTTTCTGTGATTCTGGTACTTGCTCTGAGAATTGTACAATAAAATCTTATGGGTCTATCAAGCCATCAAAAGTAGGTAAGATTATTGTCTGTGAGCCAACCCATCTGATAGACTTAGTAATTCTTGCACATCGATGTCCATGTAGCTCATATAGTCGATTCTACCAATTCTCTAGGCCTTCGTTTGAATCAGTCATGCAAGAACTGTCAAACTACCAATCCATTATACCTTCAGCAGTAGGATTAACATAGTCTTCTTATTTATCTGTGATGTTGTAAATATGATCCAAAACATCCTGATCTTCATCTCTAACTGGCTCTGTATACCTTTCTCCTTGAGAAGGGTCCAACGGTACTATGAATCTCAAGCCTTTTCCTTCAAAAGTCATCTGTTTGTTCTTAAGGTTGATTACTGCATAATTGTTTATTGCCCATTCAATTCCTAGCAATGCTGGATAGGGGTTGCTATCATGAATTATTTCAATGACTTCAAAATATGCTAAGGTTTTGACTCCATCAATATCCACTGGTACACTAGGGAATCTTCCCAAGGGCACAATCTTCTGCTGATTGGCTAATCTCAACTGTATAGGGGACCATTCAAGTGTAGGTTTTCCCATTTGTTCCCATGTCTACTTAGTTAGGACATTGACTTCTGATCCCAAGTCTAAAATGATATCAGTTATGTCATAATCTCCTATCTGAGCATGCAATCTCATTTCTCTTCTAGTCCTTATAACTCTATTAATAGTTTTTCCTCTATCAGAGATTCACTGAGGTTCGCAAGACGCGATAACTTTCTGTAACTCATTCAAAGAATTCTGATTTCTTAATAGCTTCATACAACTCTGTAAAAAGGATGTTAGTGTACTTACTTGATCGGGAGAAGCTTCTTGAAACTATAACTGCTGTTGATGCTGTTGCGTAGTTGCTACTGATGTTCTCAGATCAGCAAAGTCTTTTTTAGCTTCCATAAATGTTCCTTTTTCTCTTCCAACATCAAAGGTTGGGACTTTCTCTGGGGTCTTATGGACCCAAGCCTCGTTAGGTTGTTTCCCCTTATTCGGCACCTGCATCATAGTTCCACTCCTTGTAACAACGTTAAGGGATGGGATAGGTCTTTTCTCTACAACAATCATCTGAACATTCTGAGTAGGAGCGCCATTTATTTCTTGTATCTTGGCTATCAACTGTGGGCATTGCTCAATCACATGATCGACTGCTCTGCAATATCGACATGTCATAGTTGGGTTCTGGCAGTCTCTAGCTACATGTCCTGCTTGATTACAGTTATAGCAAATAACCTGGCCTCAACCTCTGAAATTACCTCGACCTGGTGTACTACCATGGTAACCATATCCATCATTGCCTTGTGCATTGGGTTGTACCCTATAAGCATCATAGGTTCACTCTCTAATGAGGTCAAAGCTGTGACATTATTCTTCGTTGTGTCCAACTGACTTACAGAACTTGCAGTAGGGATTCTTAGGTACTTGAACATATCTCTGCAGCAGGTAGTAATCTTCAGGTTGATGCTGGCTAGTTGTTCTACAGATCTCACAATATAGGAAATTAGGGTTAAACGGGTTCAGTGCACCAGTATTCAAATAATTCCTTAATGCAGGGCACTGTTCTTTGTCATGACCTTCTGTCTTACATCGTGTACACCAAACCTCTTCTCGAATAGATTTCCCTTTTTTCATGTCGCGAAGCTCCAAAGCCATTTCTGCTAATTGTGCCTATATCTAGGCTATTCCAGAATTATCTCCAATAGGAGATGTTTCAAGTTTCATAGCAATTTCCAACGCCTCTTGCTGATCAACAACCTTCTATTGCATAAGTGGAGTCCTAATATGAGGCAATAGTGCTACAATTAACCATTCTTTATGTTGTTTCGGTCTAATAGTGAAACTAACTTGATCCAACAGAACCTTGAACCTCTGATCAAAGTCCCAAACTGATTCACCTCGCTTCTACTGAATTTGTTTCAGTTCAGTTATACATTGTGACTCTAATTTAGGGTTCTTGAATTCTTTGATCATTGTTTTTTTAATGTCAGCCAAGGCATAGTTCTGAGTACTGGAAAACTTCATAAACTAGGTCAAAGCTCGGTCTCTGAAAGAGGTGACCAGCTGCGCTCTTCTTGTATTTTGATCCATAATATTCTTAATAGTCCAAATAGCTTCGCATAAGAACCAAAACTGCTTTGGATCCTCTGATCCAGTTCCTTTAAAGACTGGGAGCTTGATATCATCATTTACATGTGCCATATTGGATCGAAGGGGGGGAGGAGGGGGAAGACTGGTAACAGGAGGAAGGGAACTTTCTGAGGTAGACTGACTTGCGATAGGACTACTAGGGCTAGGGTTACTTTCAGACTGTGATGGGTTCTCAGGGATAACAGATCTTCACTGCGGAGTTATAGGAGGGTTTCTAACAAAAGGGGTTTCTTTAGATTTAGATTATTTTGGACTTAATGGGGTATAATCGGTATTCTAGTCTAGGATATAGGATCCAAGATTTCTCTTGTATCTTTTACCATTGTGAAGCAAACCACTTTGCTTGTCGAAGTCACTTTCACTTCCAAACATAGGTTAGTAGCAATAAATCTAGCAATCTGATTGGATAAGCAATATGCCTTTCTCAGCCAAGAGCATTTTCATTTTTAGACTAAATGAATTCAGGTACTTACCCCTTGGTCCTTTGAAAAACTGTCTTTCTACTTCGCCGAAAGAAGTATGTGTGTCGATGGAGAACTCCGTCACAAATGTGTCAAGGGTTCGCGTTGCCCAAAAGTCAACAGCTCTTGATACCGCGTTGTTCACACCTTTCAACAACTTAATTCTTTATGGGGTCCAGTCAGGAGACTGATCTTCTTTGAATTTTTTCTTTCTTTTTGTCAACCTGGATAACCACTGGTGCAATTCTATGTGGATACTAGCAAAGAAAATTTCATAAATATCAGAAAAAACATACCTTTGTAAGAAGTCGTCTAAGCTACGACGAGGATCCTTATTCTCTTGTTCAGCAAATTTTAGATAAGTATCTTGAACCCAGCCACTGATTTCTTTTACTGAGGGCCTCGAAAACATATCCCTCCAGGTACGATGTAGATCCCTCTTGAAGCAGATATTGGTTCAACCGGCAATAGAACCAATTTGTTGGGCAGAGGGCAGACCTGGGTTCTTATGTTTTATCTTCACACGAACAAACAAACCCACAGTGTTGGCCCTTTCGGCAACAACCTGCGAATAGGTTGCAGTCTCACCCGAAACAGCTATGGGGTGCAACAGAATTAGGTTTCTACAGGTGAAAGAGGGATATTACTGTACCTTTAGACTTAACAAAGAATCATGCAATACACAGCTTCGATATTCACTTAAATAGCTTCGCAGTTTAGATAAAAAGACAGTTTCTTTCTTAACCCTTAACTGGGAATTCACAACGAATTTAATACTTAGGAGTTTATCTGACTTTATCATTCATCTACTTATCAAATGCATAAAACATAATAGGGACAAAATAAAAAAAAGAACCACCACAACACAAGATATACATGGTTCACCCCCAGTGTATGGGCTACGTCCACAGAACTACGTTTTATATTCAACAATTTACAAAACACACAGTTCTAATCTGTGCACTCAGCTACAGATCTTCTCAACAACCCAAAACTGCACACTCAGCTGCAGAGGTTGTCCATGCACTTAGCTAGGACTTAACCTTAAACCCAAAAATAGACCTTAGCTTCTTCACATCATATCATCATAACACAAAAAACCTACTTGACTCCTTTACATAAGTGCCTATTTATACAAGTGCACTATTACAATACCATGGGCTTAAACCATGGGTACCCAAAAACCATGGGAAATTTACAANAAAGACTATTTTGGACCACAACTCCGCTTACAAGCTTTGCACCAAAACCGCGGAGTTGCCAAAATTAAGGACCTTCAAGGTCCGAGCCCCAATAAACACCATAGATGGAAAGTCATAATGTGATTCTTGGGATTTTCTCCCTGCTTACCATTGAATTTTGGAATGTCCAATGGTAACTTGACTGGAATAGGAGGCCATGAAGGATGGTGTTTGATGGGTTCATTAATTAACTTGGAAAAATCAAGCAAGTCCAGAGTTGCTAGGAAAGGTAACTGGCGATTCGGTTTGACGTACTAGTAATATTGATAAAGCATGTAACCACCAATAGGATTGTAAGTGGACTGATATATAGGTTATTGAAAAGGATTATGAGATGATTAATCTTGAGAAGATGGACCTCCAGGGTTAGGACTGTCAGAGCCACCAGGACCATTAGAAGGAGGACCACCAAGACCTTCGGTACCACCATGGCCACTAGGGGGAGGACCACAAGGACCTCTGGGACCACCAGGACCTTCGAGACCACCAAGACCACTGTGAGGAGGACCACCAAGACCTTAGAACCAACAGGAGGAGGACCACTAGGACCTCTAGGACCACCAGGGGGAGGTCCACTAGGACCTTTGGGACCACCAAGAGGAGGGCCCCCAGGTCCCCCAGAGGGGGGCCTCCATAAGGTGTCCGTCTAGGACCTCTAAGACCATCAAGCCCCACAGGTGGAGGACCTCCATAAGGTGGCCCTTCGACACCTCCAGCCGTATGAATAGGTATTCCCCCCAATGTTGGCATGTAGGACTAGCTGGGTTGCCCCCAGAGTAAAAATATTTCCAGGATATGGAATTTGAGTGTAAGACATGCCTATAGGAGCAGGTTGATAATTCATATTTCATACAGGTACTTGATTTTCTTGGTAACCATACCCCCAGGAAGCTTTATTAAATATTGTTTGTGCCCTTAAGGGTTGACCTGAACGCAATGGAGGGTTAACTATATTCGTATTGGTAGGAGGAACATAAACTGTGGATGTTTAGAGGCATGTCTATCATGAGTAACAACTCCACTAGAAGGTAACGTAGATCATGCCAGGGGTTTCCCCTTGACATTAAAAGGTACTGATACAACTAGAGTTGAAGGTTTTCCCCCAGCCCTAGAAGACCTAGGAGGACTACAAATAGACCTAACATTTGCAACTGTAGGGTCAGAATTTTGACCTGGGTGATGTGAAGTCTTAATAGGATCAATAGTTTTCATATAATCAGCCAGTGAATGATATCTAGCTGATCAAGGATCCGTATTACAGGGAATAAGAGTCAACATAGGTTCTTTATGAGGGCCTAGGGTTGCTAAGATGGCATCTAATCTCTGCATTCTCTCTTGAAAATCTTGTGCATGGTGAATAGCTGATTGAATTTGTCTATACTCGTATTCACTTGGTGAAGAATGTTTAGGAGATGGCCTATGTACCCCAAATGAGGCAATGGCTTGTCCCATAGAATTTCCCCAAAACAGTGCATCATGACCATAATCTGGATGAATAAGAATATCAACACGACCTTCCACAAGACAATGAAAGAAGTGTCACCCACAGGAGGTTGTTGGACCAAGGGACTAACGTAAGAAGTGAATCGATCTCCTCTTTCTACAACTAGGTTCTCTTCCACATGGGAATTAGTTGTAGCTCCTTGGTCAATAGCTTCCATTGGACCTTCTCCTGTGATGAGAGGAAGGTTGGGTGGCAAGCCCTGTGTTCTTTTGGACCATCTCAAATGAAACTCAGCCAGATTGCAGAGTCATTAATCTAACCTAGGGTTTCAGAGCTAAGAGAAAACACACCAAAAGAACTTTCTTATACTCAAGCTATAGGCCAAAAATCAAATTCAAATGATAGGGTGAGCTCAAATGGTCAGTCTCTCACCAGGATTGTCAAGTAGGTGCAACTCATGATATACCACAAGGGTACGTGTGTAGTAATCTCCTCAAATGTTTTTTTCGGTGTATTGATCCACACAAGATGAACAAAGGGATTTTCTCAAATAGATAAGGTATCCTAGTGGGGTCTTTGAATATACTCAAGGTATGTGGGAGCTCAAATTGGTAGTAGTGTTGTCTAATGCACAACCGTTCACAAGGGGCCTTCCGATATACAATCGAGTATGTGAAGTACCTTTCTATATACCGCAAGGGTATGAGAAAGGTTGTTTGATATACTGATAGTATGTGGAAGAAACGCACGAGTCCCATTTTGTAGCGTGGACAATTAGTGACAACTCCTACGTTTAACGATGCCTGAACACGTCTCTAACCTATCACTCAAATTTCTATACAATTTTAATCATATAATTACCATTAATTTTAAAGTGGACAGTTAGGTGAATGCATGAGTTTTTGACAGAAAATTAAAACCATGCAAATATGAAATGCAAGTTCATTCACTTTATCATTTATTATGCCTAATTACGGGAAGGAGAGAGAGTGTTTTCTTTTCAATTTTTCCTTGAAAAAATTCCTCAAACAACTATACTAAAAATTATTTTTCCGAGCATATGATTCAACAACACTTCTTCAAATCAACTCTTTTGAAAGAAAATAGGTAGGGTAAGATCTCTTTTCAAAGAAGATAAAAGACAAACAACACTCAAATATGCATATGCTATCTATTTTTTCAATTTTTCTCTAAAACATGGAAAGATCTAACTTAAACTATTTATATTTTTTTCTTTTTATGAGATAATGATGCAAAAAGAGACAAAACAACAAAGGAATCCTGAAAGCCTGTGAGGCTAATCAGAGACCCAGTGACTTAAGCTCAATAAAAATAATGACCTAATCTCAACAAATTTTCTTTTTTTCAGAGCAAAAATAAGTCTTTCTCACACTTAATGAAAAATAGAAACAAGCAAACTGATATAAGGGAGTCTTTGTTTTTAGTAGTATCTAATAAAATTCAGAGATCTAATCTGACCTAAAGCTTCCAAAAACTCCTTTCAGAATAATCAAACTTACAAGCAGTAATAAATGATGAATCTAACCTAGCTTTTCGATTTTGACAAACAAGATTTTTCCACATAAATATTTCATATTTCAATCACTCAGGGATTTGCAAGCAAGTATAGACAAAGCTAACTAAACACACAAAAATCCAAAATCCAAAAATCAGAAATTCTTTGCAAAATTTCAAAAAAATCAAGGTTTGGAATAGGCCTACCTGGCACCACGGTAAAGGGGTTATTGACAAAGTGGTTTTGAAGAAGAACTACTTCTTTCTCACTGAACTCAGGTGGTGGCATCACCTATTTCTAACTAGATGCAGGCGGTGGCACCGCTTGTTTTCCACAGCATAAGCGTGGTTCCCTGTGACAATCCATAACACAAGGAGAGCAAAAAAATCAAGTTAAAAATTGCTAAAACTCTACAAAAACTGATGAATCAACAATAATACGGAGCATATAAAGTCAAGGTGACTCATATCTAAAGAGATATGAAGAGTTCAAACCAAAACTTCACTAAATCATATGTATATCTGACTAAAAATATTGAAGGATGGAGCTTGGATTCAGACAAGTGTTTCAGAAACCAAGGAAGAGTAGATCAACTGAAGCTCATGCTCCCCAGTGGGTAGCCAAATTTGTTAACAAGAATATATCACCTTCTATGGATAGAAGTTGTTCCTCTGGTCTAAATGGTTCAGATACAAAACAAATGAGTAACCACTTGGTTGAATAATTTCCCTAGAAACTATAGATGCCTAGAATAAAATCTCTGATGGAATACCTGCAGATCTGCATAGGCACATCAAACGTACAACAACATCAAAGATACCAGAAAACTATCCATAGATCCTTATTAGTGACTAAGGAATCCAATAATATATGTGTGATATTATAACACAACAGATAAATAGGAAGGAAATCAACTTTGCATAAATATATGAATGAAATAGCTTACAACCATTTTTCCTTAGTGTCGATGCACCCCTTAACAAGACTAGCACCTCATCCCCGATAGCTCCAACTTGCTCCTATATGCTGTCTAATGGAATATATTAGCACGTTAATTCAGTAGCATAACTTTACTTCTTTCTTCTCCCCTCAACCATGGATTATGAGCCTAGTTTTATAGGACTCAAAGGGATAGGAATGGTTGATAAATTGGTGGGTGAGGTGGCCATGAGATCCTCAAAGGATGGATCTCAAGCTTAACTGGCCCAGGTGAGTAGGAATAAGGCTAGACACGAAGCTTTTGTTCTAGAAGCTTCATGAAACCTCCTTTTTTCAATTTTTACCGAGGGCACCTCTTATACTCCCTTATGACTGAGCGATGCAAGGTGAGAACCACACCTGAAACAAAGGTTAAAGGCGGTGGCACCGCCTGGTTATCCACATAACTTGGGCAGTGCTGCATAAGGTATCGCTTATCTGCTTAAGGATAAGAACAGTGTCAAAGTTTTGTATGTTAGGATCAACATCTAGAGCACTTTTTTTCACTTCAAGTTTGGGATCGAGGGAAAATAGAGGTGTTAGGGATCTTATCACATGTTGGTGACATGATTTGGGTGTAACAGGGAGACCTCTAAAAATTTTTCATACATCTGCAATAGTTTCTCTATCTCCTGTGGGTGTTCAACAACCTTTATGTTTGGATTGTTTTATGGATAATTTTACCACACCAGTTAGATCACACATTTATGGCCTTCCTTGTCCCTCTGCAAACTCTTTAGACCCCATGGACTTATATTATACTTTGATGTTCGCAGAATTTCCTGTTTATACATATACGCAACTTTTAAAGCAATACCTCAATGTATACACAGTTTTTGAAAAAAAACCTGCATACATCGAGATGTGTGCAAAATGACAAATATTTTTGGAGTTTTCCTCATTTGAGTCTGAATATGTTGTCTCTTGGCCTTCCATATGCCTTGAGAACGCTTGGATTCGACCCTCCATTACCCCTTTGGAGAACTATATATTGAGGCCCTTGGATAGTGTTGATCCTAGATTTGTTATCATTTTTTGGCAATTAAATTACTCATTCAAACATATGTTTTGTCATATTTTGCATATTTTATGTCACGTAGAATATTATTCAGCCCCAGGTATGAATGTATTTAAGGTTTATATAAAATCCTTTTATTATTATCATTTTACGAGTTTATTAATTAAAATTGACATGGTTTGAAGCGCATTTGATTTATTAATTTATATGCATATTTGTTTGCAGGTTATATAGTATTTTTGGATGAATTAACAACAAACACGCATTTATCTAGCCATGCGCACAGCACATCCAGCTCATCATCCATCTCGCTACGCAATATTCGCTGGCAAGATTTCTAGGCATTAAAATGTTGTTACTGCAGACCATAGTTCTTAAGTGCACCAACAAAAAGACATCGAATTCATCCTAGATATGCACCCAATGTATCCAACTCACTGTTCAACTTTTTGTCCATATCATTAAACAGACTACGTGTTGTTGATAACCAATTCCAGGCATTAAAATGATTCAAATAGCTTGCGAACTATTTACTGTCCATGCATCCCGGTAATGAAGTTTGCTTCTAGATGACCCACTAGTCAACAACCTCCTTCGTTGACACCTCACCAATAGTCCATGTGTTGGGTTTATGCATTTAACCTGCATTCCAAAAGACTCACCTGTGTACGTTTCCTATGCTCACCACCACTTCACCAACCACGCTAACAAAGGAGTCTGCGCGCCACATCATGTACACTGAAGAGAGACGATGCACGGTAAAGAAGGAATGGTCCTATGCGTTGGAGTTAGATTAGTTAAATGCCATTATGGTTGAAAAAATTTAGAGAGAATTCGACCACTAAAGGGTCGACTTTCTCATCCCTGTAAACATTGTATATAAACACTTCCTTGTGCAGAGTTAGAGAGTTGATCATTTCATTTGTTAGACAGTCATTTTTGCAGAGAAGAATTCTATAACTTTGTTCCATTGTTTTAATAAAGAGCCATATACTTTTTTGTTAATGATTGTGTTTGAGAAAGCGTTAGCCAGGAACCACCCCTGATTGCTGAGAGGGAGTCTCATCAACTATAGGTTCATTCATTCTGCGAATTTCATTCTCTTCTTTCTGTGGTAGCTAGTTTAATTTATTTTCATTAGATTGTTGTACATGTTTATTTCATTCATTTCCTATAATGCAATTTTATTTCTGAAGTTAAATAGTTAACTACGTGCATAGTTTGCTTTCAGATTTGTTTTCAGTCATTTCGTTTCCAATTTATTGTTTAGTTTTATTTGCAATTAGATAGAATAGATTGCTTTTTGATCAAGTTAAATAAATTCAGTTCTGTTTATTTCCTTTCTGTTCCAAGTTTATGCAATTTGAATTTCAATTTGTTTATTAATATGCAATGATTTCTTTTCATGAATTTGTTTAAGTAAATTTCACTATCGAATTTGATTAATAAATAGGTTTAATTCTTGCCTTTATGCATTAGATTTACATCTGCACAAATTCAGCTGAAGAGTAGATCATTTAGGTTATTTTCTATTATTTTAACTGTGCAAAATGTCATTTGGACAGCCTGTTTAAACTGTCATTCAACCACCCCATTCAGACCTATAGTTCAGTCTGTCATTCATCCCATCGTTTCATTTTGAATTTTTTTAATGAGTTTTGAGATTGTTTTAAGTTCTATTTCTTTAATATTTGAAGTATGCTTTGACTGTAATAGTTAGATCATAGTTCTATTTTACATTAAAGTTAAATTTGGATTGTTTTAGGTTATTTATTAAAATTTACCTTACTTCTTTTTACCTTGAATATGTTTTGAGCTATTTTATGTTTTGTTTCTTGAGTTTGTTTCTGCCATTTCTTTTTACTGATGTATTGTTTTTTGTTCATGCCTTTGGATTGATTTATCCATTTGCATGTAAAATTCAGTGTTATATGTGTTATCCTTAGCATGTTTTTAGGTTGTTCCTTTTACATTGTGTGATTACTGAAAGAGACTTGTAGGACATAATTCAAAGATATTCCTATTAGGTTTTCTACTTGTTTCTTTTTATTAAGTTTTATTTATTAAGTTTTCTATTGGCTTATAAGTTAGGTCTTCCTTGCATATTAGTTTTCCATTTAAAAAGTTAGTTGTTGATAATATCTTTTTCAATTTAAAGTTATTTATTATAAGAAATTATCAATTATTTATTCTATTATTCTGTTCCGGTTTAATTCCTTTAATAGTTGAATTCTTAGGAGTTTGGCTCGGTTTTTCATTTTGAAAGATATTTCGATCTTTTGCTTGTTAAAATATTTCCACGACACCATAGGAACCCCTCTACCTTCGCATATATTTTGCGTCAACTCTAAGCCTACTAACCCTGATTGATAATTAAATATTAGGTGAATTAATCTAGACAATATAACACCCAACATTTTTGGCGCCATTGTCGGGGAGTTGTTCTATAAGGTAGAGTAGAAATCCTAATGAATTTTAATAATAGGATGATGTCCGAGTAGCGCTAAGATGATAGGTAAGAACCTGTGCATCTGTTATAATAGGCGCCCCCAAATTCAGCAGTAGTAGTAGCATAGATTTTTCTTTAGTTTAAACTTTTTTTCATGAGCAGACTTAGAGATCCTCAGGGTAGATTTGTTAATACCGGAAAATTATTTAAATCGCTACTAAATTCTATAGGGGATGTAATTCCCCAACTACTAACTCAGCAGAAAGGTATCAAAAGACACCGGTCAGAGGTAGTTCTACTTGAAAACCTGAAGAGACCCCCTTAGGAGATCTATTGGGGAAGCCATAGAGGAAGAAGGAACATTTACAAGAGGCTCTAAGGACCCCATCCCTGAGGAAGTTCAATAATATCATCTACTAGGAATCTCTAACCCTCCACTAGTTTTGAATCCAAAAAACACAACTTTCTCACTAGTAGGAGATCTTAACTTCATTGACTTTGTTGATCCTACCTAGGTAAAATCTCTCTTTGGAACCTCCATAGATCCAGTCATCTCACAAATTGAAACTTCCATAGTAGAACCTACTATCCCTCTAGGATTCAATAAAAACACAGTTGATCATAGGAAGATCTCTCCCAAAAAAGAACATTGGGCTGCCCCATTGTCACCTCGAAAGGAGCCTCCTAGGTATATTTACATTAAAAATCCAGCTTATATGGAGAGAGGGGGAGAAAAAGAAGATCACGATGAAGTTAGAAATGATGAAGGAGAAGGGTAAAATTGAATTGAGTCTACCTTCGGGTTCCCTATTTTAGACACTATGCAGGATGTAACTATGAAAAACATTCGTCCTTCCTCCTTACCTACTTTCTATGGAAAAATTAATGAGGACCTGGACACATTCCTAGTCTAGTTCGATATCCTTTGTAGGAGTTATAATTATATACAAGATGCTCACAAACTGAAACTCTTTCCCACTACACTAAAATATTCTTCCTTTAGATGGTTCATGGGATTAGGAGAATTCACTATCAGGACTTGGGATGATGTGAAAACTTCGTTCTTGCAAAAAAATCAAGAATACTGCAAACCTAAGGACTCTCGACATGGTATATTCAAAATACAACAACTTAAAGATGAAATATTGGAGGATTATCTTGAGAGGTTCGTTTATACATTACATAAATCAAAATATAGTGACCTCCGAGAAGATGTAGTATGTACACTTTTCCTTAAAGGGATCTCATGGCAACTGGTGATATTTCTCATAAAACCTTTGCACAAATCAGTTAGATGTGGAAAATTATTCTAGAAGTAGGGGGGAATTTGGGAAAAACTTTCGAGACCCTTATAGTAGAAATGTAAGATGAAACATTCCTAGTTCAGGTGGAGTTACAAGGGTAGGGTTAGGAAACCTATTGGAGAATTTCAAGATTGATATCTTAGGAGCAATGGGTTCTCAAATATATTCTTTACATGCCAAGAAAAGGAAAGATGAAGAAAGAGAAACAATGAGCATATTTTGTCCAAGATGTAGGACCAAACATCTCCAAAGGGAATTTCCATTAAACAACATCTTTGTATGTCACATCTGTACAGAAGGGCATCCAACAGATAACTTCCCATCCTTGCCTAGGTTGAAAACCATCTATAAGAGTGGGGATGTAGCTTAAACATCTAGGAGGCCTCCCTGGAAACCTAGATACCAACCAGCATATAAGAAATTTCCACCACAACCCCCACTCTATTATCCTCCATATAAAACACATCAACAATGGAATAGTTCAAGTTGGCAGAACTAGCCACCTCAGTACCCTCCTTCTCAATTTCCACAGCAGTAATATTGGTCATAAGGGTGTATAGGACAACCATAACCTCAGTCACAGCCTATCCCTACACCTAATCATCCTTATCCTTGGGACCAAACAAATTTCCAGCAAATTTCTCCTGGATTTGTACCTCCAATTCCTTTCATCACACAACAAACTCATCACTTTCAGAACACAAATCCCCCTCGATTGACATTATTACCTGCACAACTGATACCTAACCCAAATAATAAACCAACTCAAGCTCTTAACATCATTGAGTTGCAAAATCTTCCATCGTATCTTATTTCAACTATACCTGTACATGAGATTCAATTACGATCTAGAAGAGTTGTGAATGACAAACCCAAGTCATAAGTCATCATTCATGAAGAAAATGAAGAAGAAGAAGATTCAAATTAACCCATGAATGATGCTATTTTGAAGGATGTGAACATTCCAAAGGTTCCAGTACACACCCACCCTCTGCAAGGATCTATTCAGGAGAAAAGAATTCCTCCATTCCCAGAAATGCTAGTGATAGAAAAACCTGTAGTTCATCCGGAGTATGACATTTTGAATGAATTAAAGAATATCTATATCAAAATACCTTTATTACAAGCTATCAAGGACATACCAATATATAGTAAGGTAATAATGGAGTTATGCATTAAACACTCAGCGAAGAGGCAAACAGACCCTCTCACAATTCATGTTATAGGAGAGATGTATGAATGTATGACATATTAGTTCTGGATTGCAAAATATACAAATCCAAGATCCCCAGTAGTGACTATAATTATAAACAACAATGCCATAGAAAACACATTAATCGATTTGGGATCCGCTATTAATATGATGACCACCACAGTGTTAGGATTTTTATAGTTAGGACAATTTCTCCAACCTACCCTTTCCATCCTCGAACTAGTAGACTGTACTACAGTAAAACCTGGTGGAGTCCTGGATGACATTATCGTATCAGTAGCCTCATGGGAATACCCTTTCAACTTTATGGTCTTAGAATCAAAGGATCCTTCAAAAGGTCATCCTATTATCTTGGGAATACCATGGTTAGCTACTTCCAATTCTTTTATAGGATGTAGGGATGGAGAGATGACTATTTCCAATGGGTTCTCTACACAAAGACTTATATTATACCCCCTAGCACCACCAATAATTGAAAACTCATGGTGGTTAAATTGTTCTTTCGGGGATGAAGACTTTGATGACCTCTCCCTCCCTGGTTATTTCTCTTAGGAACTTTAGGAGCATACCAATGAGAATGTATTAAACCAGTTTGTTTCTTCGACAACTTGTATAGATCTTCCTTGGTCTTTTGCTTAGTTTGACCAGATTTTTGGAGACGAGTTTCAAGAGAATATGGCTCTCTCAATCTTTACAGAATCACCTTGTGTCTTCATGATTTAAGAGCATATAGGCCCCTATACTATACCTTGTGAGGTTGGCCCTGAAATTTTTTTACATATAAACAAAGGGTTAAGTGAAAACCAACAAGCACAGCCGCTTAAAGTTCTTAAAAACAAGCTAGAGCATTTGCATGGGAATACACTGATATGAATGGTATACACCCTAACACTTGTATTCACCATATTTACATGGATCCAAACATGTCATCTTTAAGGCAGCCATAGAGGAGGATGAATCCTTCTCTAAAGTATATAGTGAAAGAAGAATTACAAAAACTCCTCACTGCTGGTTTCATCTATCCTATCTATGATAGTAAATGGGTGTCTCCCTTAGTGGTATTTTTGACAAAAGACATATGGAAATGGTGCATTTGTGTTGATTTTAGAGAATTAAACAAAGCCACACTTAAATACTTCTTTCCTTTACCCTTTATTGATCAAGTGTTAGATACCCTGTCAGGTAAACAATATTTTTCCTTTCTTGATGGATATAGTAGTTACAACCAGATTTTAGTAGTTACATGTCCGTGGGGAACATACACTTATCGAGTTTTTCCATTTTTCCTATGTAATTCACCTGCCACTTTTTAGTGAGTTGTCTTAGGAATATTTTCCGATCTTATAAATGACTATGTGGAGGTATACATGGATAATTTTACAGCCTATGGTAATACTTTTCAAGAAGCATTTGACAACCTCGATAAGGTCTTGATCTGGTGTCAATAAACAAATTTATCCCTCAGTCATGAAAAATGTAAAATGTTACTGACAGAAGGTATAGTTTTGGGACATCATGTTTCCTCCCAAGGAATTAAGGTAGATCCTACTAAGATCGAAGTGATTGTTGGCCTTCCCTCTCCCAAAACTCAAAAAGAGGTAAGAATCTTTCTTGGTCATGCAGGCTATTACCATTGCTTTGTTGAAAATTTTACTAAAATAGCTACACCAATGTTTAAATTGCTTACAAAGGACGTAGAATTTCAGTGGACAGAATCTTGTCAAAATGCTTTTGAAATTCTAAAAGCTAAACTTTCGGTGGCACCAATACTTAGGGGTCCCAATTAGTCCCTTCCTTTTCATATATACATTGATTCCTCTGATACGGCCATAGGAGGAGTCCTAGGACAAAAAGAGGGACAAGCACCTTATGCCATTTATTTTATTAGGAATAATTTGACTCCTGCCGAATTGAATTACACTGTTACTGAAAAAAGAATTTTTGGCAGTAGTTTATTCTATTAATAAATTTCACCATTACATTATAGGTTACGAAGTTTTTGTGCATACCTATAACTCCACCATTAGATTTCTAATGAATAAACCAATTACCAATGGTAGAGTGACCTGGTGGCTTCTTCTATTGCAAGAATTTAACATCACCGTTATTGACCGACCTGGTAAAGAAAACCTAGTAGTAGATTTCCTTTCCCATATTCAACATGAATATGATACTAAACCTATTGACGACACTTTTACTGCTGAACATCTATTTGTTGTATATGTTCAAACCCCTTGGTTTGCAGATATTTCCAATTATTTAGCAATTGGAAAAATACGAAACCATTTGTGCCCACATGAGAAGCATTGTATTATAGTTCAGAGTTCCAATTATTATTGGATTGATAATGATCTCTTCCGCACTGGTCCATATCTTATTATTCGACGATGCATGCGATACGATGAAATGACAGACATCCTCCATGCATGGCATGATGGACCCTATGGAGGAAATTTTTCTGATAGGACGAAATAAAAAGTATTACATTATGGTTATTATTGGCCAATCATTTTTAAGGATGCTGCCAAGTATATCAAAAGTTGCAATAGTTTCCAAAGAATCGGTAGATCTATGTCATCTGATCAGATGCCTCTACAACCCCAACTCATGATTGAACCCTTTGAGAAACGGGCTCTTGAGTTTGTAGGAACAATTTCTCCCATGTATTGTAAAAATAAATATATCCTGGTTTGTACAGACTATGTCACCAAATGGGTAGAAGCCAAATCTTTTTTTAGGGCCACAGAGAAATCAGTGGTATAATTTATATATGAAGAAATATTCGCCTGGTTTAGTGTTCCTAGAGAAATTGTTACATACCAAGGTACTCAATTTACTTCTAAATTAATGAAAGAACTCACTATGAAATATGGCATCCAACGCTGCAAGTATTCACCTTATCATCCTCAAGTTAATGGTCAAGTAGAATCAACTAATAAAGTATTAGAAGTCATTTTAACCAAAACCATCCACTTACATCATAAGGATTGGGCAAATAGACTCTCAGAGGATTTATGGGCCTATAGGATAACATGAAAAAACACTACCGGACATACCCCCTATGAGTTAGTATATGGCGAACAAGTACTTTTACCTATTGAATTTCAAGTTAAAACCTTTCATATGGCAGCACAATTAGGAATGGATTTGGATGAAGCACAGGGACAATGAATATTACAAATTAATGAGTTAGATGAGATTAGACAAGATGCACTCCAAAGAACCATGCTAATATAGAATCAACGAAAGACATGGCATGATAAATTTACTAAGAAAAAGCAATTTAATACTAGAGATTGGGCACTACTATTTGACTCACGGTTTAAAAATTTTAAAGGGAGCTTGACTACCCGTTGGATGGGCCCATACGAAGTTGTTACAGCATTTGACAACGGATCAGTAGAAATTAAAAAACATGATGTCTGAAAAGTTTCCTTTGTAGTAAATGGACATAGACTCAGGATTTATCACCAACCGAATTCTAAACAGGATTTTATACAGAATGTTTTGTAACAGAATGAAATGGAATTAGTTGAAGAAGAAGTTATTCCTCCTCCTCGTGATCCTTAAAAAAGAAAATTGGGTTATCATCACTTATATATATGTAAATATGTGCTTGGTTCTTTGAATAAATAAGAGTCATTTCTAATAGATTGTTTAAAAGGGACTCTTTTTCTTTTTATATATGTATTTATGAATAAATTGAATTATCTAATAAGTGGTTTTCCAGTTTAATTACAAGTACATTATCTCTATGAGTATCTAACGGAGTGTTATATGGAAAAGGGAAGTATGCATAAAACATTTATAAGGTATCTTAACCTTTCTTAGGTTACTTTTGAAATTTGTAGCTCATACTACCAATTAAAAAATTATAATTCTCTGTATATCATTCTTCACCAACTCTTCTATGATTCATATAGTTTTTTGGTATCCTGATTTATACATGTATATTTCTGATTTACTCTTTTGAACAGTTGCTTGACATACCTACTTTCATTATCATATTTTTCACAATATTATCTTACACCTATGAATTACTAGTTCATAGGGCCGACTTGCTCATCTTTGTAAACATTTTGTATATAAACACCTCCATGCGCAGAGCTATAGAGTTGAACATTTCATTAGTTAGACAGTTGTTTTTAAAGATAAGAACTCTATACTTTTGTTCCATATTTTTAATAGAAGCTGTATATTCTACTATTTATGATTGCGTTTGAGTAAGCATTAGCCAAGCACCACCCATGATTGCTGAGAGGACCCCTCATCAACCAGAGGTTTCTTTTCTTGTAGTTTCATTACTTTCTTCCTTTGTAGTTAGTTTAATTTCTAGTTTGTTTCTGTTATTAAATTACTATAAACATTTATTTCATTTGCTTCCTGTAATGCATTTTATTGTTGGCAGGGGTTTTGGTAAGTGAGTTGTGTAGCATCCCAGCTCATGCGGTACCACACAAGGACATATCAGTGCGATGGGCAGAAGAATAACCGCTTTGAATATTTTATATATATTTTGACCAAGTTTTGTCGCAATAGATCATTAGCAGTTATAATTTAGTTAGAAGTGGACCCTCAATGTAACGGCGCAAGCCTATTTATATATCTAGTTTTGTAATCAAGAAAACACAAACATGATAGGAGAATATCATCAGGGGATGATAATCACATGAGGTCTAGTGTGATCTAGTTTCTGAAGAATTTCCTATTGTATCTATGATTTATATGGTTTTTTCCTGATGTATTTAGCCTCTAGTTTTGGAGAGAATTGTCCTGCTGTGGATCTTTTGCGAAAAGTTAATATATGTGACAGTTGATGCATAATCTTGTCTTTTGTGTTCTCTACGCTATGATCTATCTTGTTACGATGATGTGATGATCTAGATCTATTACAATGTTGTGATTTGTTATGATGTTGCCGTGGGTTATTCTATTTCTGCTATAATAATGTTGATCTGTTAAATTGATGTTGCATTATGAACTAAGATGTTTAATAGAGATACTATGACGAATGTGTGATGGACTCTGTGGTTAGGGAAATGAGTTGATGTCGATTGCATATCTATGAATATGTTAAGTTATGTTGTTTCCCAATTGGATCCCATATCCTTCGTCCCCCACTGTCGGAAACTCAGTTCTGACAACTCTCCCTTGAACATCTCGGGTGAGACTTCATCTTCTCTGTGGATGTTTCTAGGCAGGCTAAACCCTATCTGGGATGGTGCTCAGGGAGATTGTGCTGGTCGAGCATCAACAGAGTGAGGACCCCTGTCGATGAAGAATTTTTGGTGGGTTTCTCCAACAAATGGTTCCGTTGCCGGGACTAATTTTCTATTAAGAGGAGGATATGTTTTGGCATCCTACTCGACTAGAGATCAAAGGGTGGTTTGATCTAAAGTTGCGGGTGTTTGCTGAAGCTGAAAATCAAAATCAAAATTTGTTGACAGGCCACTGGTTGGATAGGTATATCTACGATGGTCCTCACGAATGGTTCTTTTGTGAATTTCCTGTCCTCTTGCATGAATGGCTGACAAAGTTCACTAAGAAGAAGACAAACTTCCAAGGAGGAGAGCTGACATCCTGGACCTCAAAGCCTATCTAGGAGTTACAAGAAACCAACAATAAGGAATCATGGGTAGTGGAAGTATGGTTGGAAAGTATCTTAGATAGATACATCATCGAGTTTGCAGTCGAAAAAAATAAATCTTTTAGTGAAGCAGAAAGGGATTTTTTCAATGGACCTCGAGGAAGATTCTTGTTGTCGATGCAACTGTCAATTAAGCAACTGGTATGTGAAAAAAGGTATTCTAAAAATGGACCAAGAGTAGTGGAACTCTGGTGTGTGGAGGATGTAGGCACCGCAATGAAAGGGGGGAGATGCATGAGAAGGTAAGGGGTAGATGGGCATGAGTTCTAGTGAGAATGTGAAGGTCGTCGAGGAAACAAGTGGTTGTACGAGGGGAGGAGCAAGGTTTAAAGAGAAGAGGCAGAGGACAGGAGAAGGTCATGCTGCGATTGAAGTGTGATGCCATGAAGAACAACCACATGGGGTGAAGAGACCTTTCTTTGATGACAAGGACAACGAGGCCTAGGCTATGCCTGAAAGGATGAAAAGATCAAACCCCAGCCGTAACGTGTCCACACCTTCGTGCACTACTCCACCACAAGGAAGAAACACCCATTCTACATAGACTTGCTCGATGTGTCAGAAAGAGTATATTAACAGAGCACCAGCAGGAGGAAGAAGGCCCAGAATGGCGAGCGATGAAATGAAGTTACCGATATTCAATGGAAATGGCACTGATGATCTAGAGTAGTACTAGTTGTTATGTGAGGCGATCTAGACCACCCTACAAACTATTGATGATGATGTCAAGAAAAGTCATCCGGTCACTACTTTGAGGGGTCGTGCACTGGAATGGTTCATGAGATTCATGTGGATTCCTCAGGGAGGTACTACAAAGACATTGGATGAGATCAAAACAAGGTTATTTGAAGAATTTAAGAAGTCAAAGTCTGAGGCTCGGTATATTACTGAATTGAAAGAGATCAAACAGTTCCCTAATGAGACGATTTGGGACTTTGATCAGCAGTTTAAGACATTGATGGCTCGGGTTTGTTTTCATATGAGTGATGTTCATCATAAGAAATGGTTCATCGTCTTGCGTGTCCCACATATCTAACAGCCTTTAATGCAATAAAAGATTGCGACACAGAGCGAGGCTCTATAGACCACAATGAAATTGGAGGCATTGCCAGTAGGAGAAACCACAGTTAGAATGAACTAGATTCAAGCATAGTTGGTCAACCTAACGCTCCAACTGCAAGATATAAAAAGTTTAAGGAAGATCGTGATGATCTTTGGTGCACCCGGTGCCATGCAGGTGGACATACCAAGGACACATGTACAACGTTCAGGAATTATTTACTGTTGGGAGCCCCAAACCCATTGAGTTGTGCTGGTATACCATGGTGTTGCATATGTCAAGTCTATGGGCATAGACGTGAGAATTATGAATACATGCAGAATATGGTTACGAAGGCTGAAAACATGTATTGCACATTTTGTCGATCCATGGGACACGATGAAAAAAACTGCCAAGCTTATGATTTGCTCCAAGAAATAACATATGATTCACATTTTGTGAAAGGTGAGGACCCCTAGACATCACAAGTGTAGACACAAGTAGTGTAACTAGTAGCACAAGTACCATATACGCCACCAGCTCTGTTGCAGTTTGTCCCTGGTTAACCACAACAACAGTTTAAAGTGCAACCACAGTTCGCACCTCAACCACAAATGGTGGCACAACCATAGTATAAACAGGCATTGCAAATATAGTATAATCAACCACAATATGTTCAAGCTTTGCACTATGTCCAGCAGCAACCAAACCCACTGCAGAAACAGATGGCCCAACCACAACAACAGATGGCCCAACTGTAGTTTCAGCAAGGAGGAGTCTGAGAAGGATTCCGTGGAGGATTCAGAGGTCAAGGAGGAGGATTTGGTCAAGAATCAATCTAGTGTTACACTTGTGGGGTATTTTGGCATTATCAGAAGGAGTACCCTCATGCGCAGTGTACATACTATGCAGCCAACGATCATAATGTTGAAAACTTCCCTCAGTTGATTGCAAAATGGGAGGTTGGAAATATTCCTTAGTTACAGAATGTACAGAATCATAATCATCCTACGTTTCAAGTACAGAACCAATTGATATTGCAGAACCAGGTCCCACCGTAGAACCAGACTCAGAACCTACCTCAGAATCAGAACCATCCGATGAATAAGCCATTGAATCAGAACCCGCCATTGAAATTGAATCAAGGACCAACAATTGCAACAATTCAGGCTGAGCCGTGAATGAAGTATGTCGACATTGGGATCATCACTCACGTCAGTGTGATAACTGGAGATGATGGATGGCGATAGCAAGTTTGGCTCACTCGTAAGAAAAAGGTGGAATTTGATATTATGATAGAGAAAGACACCTCCTTTGGAGCAAATAATGCAATTGGGAGAAACCAAGGTAAGTTACCAATTATTGATATGCCATTTCCTTTTGATCCATCTACAGAGGCAAGACCATCGCAACAGTATGGTACCTTGCAGCAGTTCTTTGAGAGTTGTCTATTGCTGGCAAGGGACCCTGATGCCCTTGTCGAGATTGAGACATTATTGCACCACCCAAATAAGACAGCAAAGGATTCTGCAGTGAATTCTTTGCAGAAAAGGAAGAGAGGAAAGGAAATGAGGATGAATATCTAGATCAAAGATTATGAGGTTGACTCAGTCATTCTAGATCTTGGATCAGATGTAAACATTCTGACCAAGCAAACCTAGCAATTGATGGGAAAGCCAACATTGGGATGGTCACCAGTACATTGGGACTCACAAATCAGGTGAAGGTTCAACCTATTGGTCATGTTTCAAACTTGGTTGTCGACATTGAGGGTATGAAAACACATGCTAAATTCAATGTGATAGAAGTAGTAGAATATGGTGGTTCCTATCCCGCGCTGCTAGGGATCATATGGGCTAATGATAGTCTGGCGGTTATAAACTTCAAAAATGAGTTATGACATTTGAAAACTAGGATGTTAGGGTCATTTCTCCTATGGACCATCAGGAGGAATGATGATATATTGAACCTATAAAGGATGAAGTCAATAGAAGCTGGGAACATGCTTATAACATCTCTAAAGACTATATACATCCTACCGTCGATGGCGAACTTGGATGGCACAACGCAAGTTCTATGTCCTATGACTCTGATGATGCTCTAGAAAATATCTAGAATAGGTTGCATGAAGTTTCATTTAGGAAATGTGGGTTGATTACACAATATCTTTGATAGGTTGCAACTAAAACTGTCAACTTGCCAATTTATGAAGGATTGTTGGGACTATTAGAGTTCTTCCAGGAATTTGAAGAGAATTTTTTTGAATTGCAAAGGATGCTGGTGTCTTCACCACTCTAGGTGAATCACACATTGTATGTCCTTCCCCTATCCCGCTGCAGACTCTTTAGACCCCATGGACCACTTTTTATCCTTTGATGTTTCCTTGATCATCCCTAAAACTATATGAAAAATGATATATGTGGCCTTTTACCCGATAACTGCATACATACGCGGGTTTGACCCCTATATCCGTGTACATCGGGATGTGTGCATAATCCAAATACTTTTGGAGTTTTCCTTGACTTGGATCCGACTCATATGACTCCTGGCCTTCCATATGCCTTGAGATCACACAGATTCGACCCTTCATTACCCATATGAAAAGCTATATAAGGAACCCCTTGGTACATTGAAGGCATAAGAGAAAATTGAGAGCAAATAAACTATAGTCCATTGTTGCCGGAATTTATACTTGAGTCTGCATCCCTTTGTCCCTTGGAGCACTGTTGTGTTCTTCCCAAGCTTGCCTTTTGCTAGTGAGCTTGCTATCTAAGTGATGGAGGATTGAAGTGGTGGAGGCCCAAGTGGGGAATTCAGTTTCTCTGGTTCGCAGACGTGCCGTCAGAGGTTGTCTCTATCTTGTAATCTCTGATTTATATTAATAAGAACTATCTTTTCCTGTCCAATAATGTGTATTTGAATGAATATTGTATCCATTGGAATATGTCAAATGCTTTTACATTATTGATGTTATATATGCTAGAATAGATCTAACACCATGATATATAGTATGCTTGCATTGTTTACTTGTTGTTGATGAAGTATTATATCAATTCAAGATGAAGATTGGAAAGCTCAATGGGGATCTACTTCAACTGTCCGGAATAAGGTACGAGGTTCGATCCTTTAGTGTTAGACATTTTATTTCTATTGCATATTGGAAGAGATTGATTTCTGGAGTGAAGCTGTCTATTGTAGTACCCCAAGCCATAGGAATTTCTCTCCGTAACAAAATTGGCGACTCCGCTGGGGATGTTCCTTGTTTTTATTTGGGGGTTTTTATCGGCACAATGGGCTTGATATTATTGACTTACTATTTGTTTCTCCTTGTTTCTGTGTTGCATTTTATAGTATGTTTATCCATTGACACTCCCCTTTATTGGTTTGACCCTTGGCCTGATTTTTACCACTGCCTTCTCTGTATACGCAGGTTTTTGGCCAAAAGTCACATACATACATGGATGTTTGGCCAAAAGTCACGTATACACGCAGGTTTTTGGCCAAAATCCACGTATACACTCAGGTTTTTGGCCAAAAGTCGCGTATATACGCAGCTGTTCTTTAAACACTCACGTACGTCCTCCCTTTTGGTGAGTTTGATGTTGTGAGAAGTTGTTGGGTGGGTTGTGAGTGTGGTTGGGTCTTCCTTGGGTCTAATGTTGTCTATTGGATGCTTCTTTTGTGACCAGAGACCGCTTTTTCATTGATTTTTCTTTGAAAGTAGTTTTAGTCATTTTTCCTTTTTGTTTTTCCATTAGTGCATTACTCTTTTTGTCTTGTTGTCTTGCTGGGCTTGTCTTTTATACTTGCTACAGAGACTAAGAGTTTTAGATGACTTTTATTGCATTTTTCATTCTTTTATATTGAAAAATACAAAGTAGTTGCACTCTTAGTTGCATCTTAGATATGGATTTGAGGAGGTACTTGCATTGGATTGCTTGGATGAGAGTTGTTTTTAGGCTTTCATATAAGAAGGATTGCATTGACATTCGGAAAGGAATATATATTTATGCATCTCATGTAGTGGCATACCCTATTTTTCATTTGACAAAGATTGCACTTAGCATTGTTTGTTATGGTGTGCATATTTATTTCACTGTTGAGTCATAATGTCATTAGTTGCACGGTCATTTCCCTTTGAGTAATTACAGCCAATTAAAATCAACGCTAAATTAAAATGAATTACACTCTTTTCTTTTCTAGGGTGCACCAACAAGCTTAGGTTTTAGGATCTTGGAATAGTTCATTGTAAGTTAATTCTCCAAGATCACTAAACAACAACATCTAGGTGTCTGTCCAGGGAGTGTGTGAAATCCTTGGTATAACCATCGTTCTTAGGATCCTCCTCTCAAACGGGAGTTAAGAACGAGGCAGTGTGAGCGGTTATCGATTGGGATGACCCCTAGTCATAACTGAGTAGCACCGGCGATATTGCCAGGATTGTATTCGTATCTGGGGGCTCTTTCGGGAGTTTAAGGCTTTGCTACGGTGCCCATACGGTCAATCCTGCCTGCGACTGTCCGTCTGAGATTTGATTATATTGAGGTGACCTTAGTGACCTTACCTAGGATATCGAGGGGGTACTTGTAGAGGTTATTCTGCAGGTGTCCCGGCCAGGTAGAGGCCGGACAACACAGTCACTTTATGCATTGAAGATGAGGGCCACTATAATTGGTTATGTACCTCCGCTTGTAGTGTATGGGAGTTTCGAGCCTCTCCTAGGCGAGACATACCTGCTACATTTGGGAGCTCACATATCCTCCCCTTGGTTTGCTTGTATTTTGGCTATAGATTTTCTTAGGAGTATGCTCTTTGTGAGCTAGTTGGCCTTCGGGATCGTGGTTACTTGAGTATATTTATGCTCTATTGAGTTTAGGTCCTTTTAGTTTTGGCATGCCTGGTATCTTATCACCCGTCCTTGGTCCTAGTACGGACCCTGGTGTCAGACTTGGGGGCATCAAAACCCCTTACCTTGCTCATAGATTTGAAGTGGTCACATTCTTCCCTCCACTCCATTTGTAGAGGATGTTGACTTCCTTCTCTCGGTCTTTACACCGGTGGTCACCCTCACGGGGGTGGTGGTGGATGCATGAACATTGGATGTACACTTTACATTCCTTTTTATGTCCCATCGTTCACTGCATTGTTTCCTTTGGGTGTTGTTGCCATGATCATTCCTCCATATATTCTATAGTTTGGATTCTTTATTGACTATTTAGTGTTTGTGGACTAATATGGTTGTCATGTAGAATTCAGTTTTTGTACACTCTCTCCGAGGTTTCGACCCGTTCGTTCCTATCACAGGTATTATGTCTGAACTGGCATATAGGTTAGGATATCACATCCGATTGCACTTATGCATTGCCTTATGACCATTCCATCTTAACCTTAGGTATGAACCCATTCCATGGTATCACAGAACCTTCATGCTGCTATTAGAAGTGATATTATGTGAATGGTAGAGCTTTCCTATACATGGGTGTCTTAGTTAGCTCCATTTTGCATTTGGTACCCATGCTGTGAGTCTTCTCTTAGGTCCGGGAGTCCGTTGTATAGTACCGCCATGACATTTCACAAGAGCCTCATACTCCTCTTGATCTTATGATGGCCTGTTTCCCCCTGGAATCCCCTATGTCAAGTTGTGAATGCATTATCATGAGCTTTTCCTGCCTTATTGAGCTTTATGACGGCTCTCCTAACATTGGATTTCAGCCAAATAGCCCAAGATTGTCTCATGTCTAGCCATGCAGAGCCATTTTTTATATTCTTCACAGCTTGATTTCCCTTTTACCGAGAGGGGATTTTCCCCTGAGTGTCGATATCCTACACATGTATCCTTGCATTGAGCATAGGTATGTTCCACTGCTTGGAACTAGTTTGTTTTCCCTTATGACACTCGTCTCCTCCTAGTTTGTAACTATAAAGCTAGTTTATTCTTTTTTCAAGCTTTTCAAATAACTGAAAAAGTCCAAAAAAATCAAAAAACTAAAAAGCCGGACAAGGAAAGATATTATCTTTGGCAGCTGTCGAGTCGTGTCGCCTTCGAACAGAGCACTGTATATCACATCCATTGGTTGGGTTATAGTTTGACTTTAGGAGCTGTACTCATTTATCTGAGTTTATCTCCACCGACTGGTTAAGCTTCCAGTCCCTATGGAGCCTCTGTTGATGCCTCCTGTGTCACAGAGATGTCCCAGTTTGTATATCGAGTCTATGCTGCCTTCATTTAGTCACCATGCACCGTTATGCTCTTGTTCGAAGGAAGTTGAAACCTATGTCAGCCATTCCTCAGTTATCTTGACTTTGCATGTCGGCCATTCCCGGTACAGTTACTGGTTCGTGCACCTTATGATCGAGTCCTTCCACATTAGACAGTTTTGCTGAGTACCTCGTGTTGGATGATGGGGGACGCCTTAATGCCCTCCTTCCAGCGGATTTCATCCCATCGACTCCAGATCATTTATTCTGGGATCGAAATCTAGAGTCATTGTGAGTTCCTTGAAACTTGCAGTCATCAGTGGGAGGTTCTCTCGCCATCGACAGTTTTGTGGGAATACATCAATGTGCCCTGATCAATGGACTCTATTAATTGTTTGACCTCAACACATCTATTCACACTTGTTAGTTTGCACTCTAGTACCTTTATTCCCATTTTCATTATCGGTGGGTAATCTTGCGTCTGTTAACGATATACATCAATAACTGGTAATCAGACGATGGACTACTATGTTCGACCTCGACACCTCTATTCACATAGTAGGACATGTACTCGTAGCGGTTTGTGTAGAATACTTTCCAGACTAGTGGCATCTCTTATATGCTACCTCCTTGATCGTGCCAGTGTTCATGAGATTTCAGCTCTTGTGACTTGATACCAGTGTATGTTAGACATTTCCAACCATTATGGAGATCTTGATCTATTGTACATCTTCAGCCATTATGGAGATCATGGTCCTTTGTATATATTCATCATGGAGATTCTGATCTATGTATATTGTACGTGGCGATGACCACATATGTGATATCATGTATCATGCCTATTCATGGCCATTGTACTCTTATGTATCCGGGACTGCTATATGTACTTGCAGTTATATGCAGAGTTGTATTATTGCACTATGCTGATTGGGTGGCTGGTCTTCCATTTGGGACTCTTCATCACTTCACTTCTGGGATGGACTTATAATGTATTTTGGCCATCGCATAACCCCTCTGATCTCATACATTAGGGGGCATCTGTTATAGCGGATTTCACCACTCTAGGTGAATCACACATTGTATGGCCTTCCCTTGTCCCACTGCAGACTCTTTAGACCCCATGGACCACTTTTTATCCTTTGATGTTTCCTTGATCATCCCTAAAACTATATGAAAAATAGTATACGTGGCATTTTACCCGATAACCACATACATACGCAGGTTTGACCCCTATATCCGCGTACATCGGGATGTGTGCATAATCCAAATCCTTTTGGTGTTTTCCTTGACTTGGATCCGACTCATATGACTCCTGGCCTTCCATATGCCTTGAGGTCGCATGGATTCGACCCTTCATTACCCATATGAAAAGATATATAAGGAACCCCTTGCTACATTGAAGGCATATGAGAGAATTGAGAGCAAAGAAACTATAGTCCATTGTTGCCGGAATTTATACTTGAGTCTGCATCCCTTTGTGCCTTGGAGCACTGTTGTGTTCTTCCCAAGCTTGCCTTTTGCTAGTGAGCTTGCTATCTAAGTGATGGAGGATTGAAGTGGTGGAAGCCCAAGTGGGGAATTCAGTTTCTCCGGTTCATAGACGTGCCGTCAGAGGTTGTCTCTATCTTGTAATCTCTGATTTATATTAATAAGAACTATCTTTTCCTATCCAATAATGTGTATTTGAATGAATATTTTATCCATTGGAATATGTCAAATGCCTTTACATTATTGATGGTATATATGCTATAATAGATCTAACACCATGATATATAGTATGCTTGCATTGTTTACTTGTTGTTGAGGAAGTATTATATCAATTCAAGCTGAAGATTGGAAAGCTCAACGGGGATCTACTTCAACCGTCCGGAATAAGGTACGAGGTTCGATCCTTTAGTGTTAGACATTTTATTTCTATTGCATATTGGAAGAGATTGATTTCTGGAGTCAAGTTGTTTGTTGTGGTACCCCAAGCCATAGGAATTTCTCTCCGTAACAGCTGGCTCTTGATGTAGCACTGAAAGCTACTTCGGCTCGATGGTGGGAAACACACAAACAGATGATCCTTGACTAGGAACAGTGCCACCGATTGATGATGGTGTGCTTTGGCAATTTGGAGGTCTATCATGTTGGGATATACAATGGATGGTATGATCCCACCAATCATTTGATCAAATGTCAGACTTTATGGGGGTCATGACCCAGGGATGAATGGGTCCGTGCTTTTATTCACACCCTGGAAGAAATGTCGAGATCCTGGTACGCGGCGGCTGAGTTGTGCAGAAATATCAGAACTTAGGAGGAATTATCTATTTGCTTTGCATAGACGTTTAGTTTCCAGGATGCCAACCATGAGTATGTAATGCTTACACATTATCCCCGATGTAGTGCTAAATTTCATCCTTGTTGCCTATCCCGTTGTTCCACATGGGCATTGTTCGATCCAATCCATGATGACCTGCTACAACTTGTCCATGGAACCTGAGGACGATGAGGAGTTACAGACTGTTAATATTCTAGATTCAGAAGGAATCCATGGTTTCACAACCCTAGACATATCAGAGAATTCAATGAGCTAGTCGTTGAGAATTAGGAAATTAAACATTGGGTCGGCAGAGAACCCAAAATTTTCCAATGTTGGAGACTACTGAGACGAGGAGACCATGGCTAAGATCACAGACCTACTACATGAATTCTAGGAACTTTTTTTGACATAGTTTTCAGAGATGAAGGGAATTTTAGAAGACCTGGGATAGATGATAATCATGGTGAAACTAGATGCCAAACCGGTGTGAAAAAGGCCATATCAAATAAATCAACGATACAAGGACCATGTCAATCCTAAGATTGACTGAATGCTTGATGCTGGGATCATCAATCCTGTAGAAGAATACAAGTGGGTAAGTCATATGGTGGTCCAAGATAAAAATATAGGATAAATCCACATTTGCATCGACCTAAGGAAGTTGAATGATGCATGCGTACATGATCCATTCCTGACCCCTTTTACAGATGAATTTCTTAAAGGCGTAGGCAGCCAAGAGATGTATTCTTTCATGGATGATTTTTTGGGATACCACCAGACATGGATTGCGAAGGAGGATCACCATAAGACTACATTTGTCACTGAGTGGGGCTATTTTCAATACACAGTCATGCCGTTTGGGCTGAAGAATACACCAGCCATATTATCTCATGTAGTTGTTGCTGTATTTAAATATTTTATTCAAAAGTTCCTGGAGGTGCCACCTCTTACTATCAACACATTACAGGAAATGCTAAAGAAGGTACCGCCTATTGACTAAAGGGTAGAGGCGGTGCTGGATTTTCACATATAAATTTGATTTCTTGACCAATATCCTTACTTCACAATTTGGGATTGAGGGAAACAATGAACTTTGTGATGTCATCAGATGTTGATAATGAGATTTAGGTGTAACAGAACACTATCTCCTTTACAATATTTGATTACATCACATGATATGGGTACAAGACCACATATATTATGAAGGTGGATCGAAGCCACAATATGCAATGATGAGCCTTCAAAATCTGGAAGCTGTGTAACTGATCATAACATAGTCTTGCGCAACTTAGGTTATAGATGTGAACCTAAGGTCTTCATGGAAATCCAAAGGAACTAGTACAATCTCGGCCATGTGAATAGGTGTGATGAAGTTGAACATGGAAAGAACTCAATAGATTGTCAATCAATAAGTGAAACTTACAATCGAAGCAAAGGAGTTCACCAATAATTGTACTGAATCCTAAGGTACCATCGTGAAAACTCTAGGTCTTCATCTTCATGAAGTGCTTATGAGAAACCATACTATGATGAGGAAGGCAATAGATCCTCCGATGGATCACAAGAGTGACTAGGAACTGGATACGGGAAGGTATACACAAGTAATACTTAGATAGGATAATGATTGAATCAGGATAATAATAAGAGGAAGGGATAAATCCTTGAATAGTGAGAATGGAACACAGATGACCCAAGGTATATTTTAACCTACATATATAGAAAAACTATATTTATCTAACATGTAGGAGACATGTGCAGATTCCCCATGTATAAAGGATAGATGGAGGAGTAAATACTCAAAGTGATAGCTAAGCTGAAAAAGTAAAATAAAACATGAGTATCTAAAAGTTCAAAGAGTTCTATTTCCAAGGATGACATGTTGCCATTGTTTATAACCCAAAGAGAGCAATTCTTCCTTATCTTTCTTGTTAAATTTTAACGAGTCCAGTAGAGTCAACTTAGGTCTCTCTTGATTTTTTACAAGCTTGAAGAGGGGAGAGAATAATGCTTGATAAAGTCACTGATTCGTGTAGTTGAGGAGCCTGAACTAGTACATGCTCGTTGGTGTTTTCATATTTTGAGAGTTTGAAAACTCTGAAGAAGACTCCAGGGGGGTGCGTTTTCCTCCAATTTAGTCTCCTGAGGCCGGAAAAGTATAAAACATAGCACAAAATAACTCTCTTAGGTTTCGAAGAAGTAAGGCACACCTTTTTCATACTTAGTCAGGGAGGTCCAAAAAAGGTTAAATTACCACCTATCCAACGTCCCTTCAAAAGAAGCTTATAGCCTAAGTTTTATGAGTGTGAAGGAAGGAAAGATCACTTGAAAAGATCCATTTGAGTAAGAGAAATGGGGCTTACAACAGTAAATTCGATGCTTTATTCTTTAGTGTTTGATGAGCATGACAAAGGCATAAAGTAAACTCTGAATATTTTTCATGTTTAGGTCCACAACACAAAAAAGAGAAAACTAAGCTCATACCGGGTGCTCCTTTTCTGTAAATTTAGTCCCTCAGGTATGGAAAAGAGATAAACCTATACCTAAGAATACTCTTCTCAATTTCGTATAAAAGAGAGTGTTCCTTTTTTGTATTATTCCACATGGTCCAAAAAAGCGATAACCTACCACCAATGTGGATGCCCATTCACATATTCTTAACGAGCCTGAATGAACAATTTTTCTTAGCAGTCAAGTCTATTTTGAGGAGTTAGACCAGAGCCTAAAGAAACTCCATATCTTTCCCATGAATTTTTAATTAGTTCGAAAAATTCAACTCGCGACCTCCTTGTTGTTTTTAACGAGTTCGAAGGAGAGCATATAGATTGTTCTAAATGCGAGGAGATGAGTGTCATAGGCAAGAGAAACTAGTTCCAAGCACAAGGAACAAAACTATGCATAATTCAAGGAAAGCGAGCAAGATAAGGATACTCAGGGAGCATCTCCTCTAGGTTAAGGTTTTCAAGTTGCGAGGGGAAAATGGTGTAAGGTTGAGCAACAATGAGAACAAAGATGAGGTCTTATACAACAAGCTAAAAGCGTGGAAGTTGGCATCAAGTTCATAAGAGCGAGCAGGGTACAAGACAAGGCCAATAAATAGTTGTGAATCCAACTAATAATCATGTCTCTAAGACACAACAACATCAGGATCACATTCAGAAGAAAAGATACGATGCAAGTCACTTTGGTAGAAACACATGTGACTTTGTTATCTTCTATAAAAGGTGTAGTCCAAGAAGAACCTCAAAAGGAAATAAAAAATCAACATGGGATATAGAGTCTACAGGAACAAACTCAGTATCACAAGAGTTGAAAAATTCATAAGAAAAATCAAACTCATCAGAGTCACTGACTTGTTTTTCGAAGGGAGTGTCCAAAAACTCAAAAATACCAACATAAGAAGACTGATCCATGGGAATATTAGGATTACTACGAAAATCAGGGTTAGACTTAGTCACAACTGAACCAACATCCAAAACAAGGTCAGATTGTATCAAAGACTCTAGGAATACTTCATCATACGGAAGGAGATCATCCGAGATAGGACACATGTATAAAATTTCAAATGGATCAACAAACTAGAGAGAAGGCTCCACAATATGTATAGGATGACTCACCTGGTCAACTGTTGGGACCAAGTCCTGACAAGGTAAGCATGAAAACAGAGGCTGCTTCTCAGTAGCAATTGAATGCAAAGGACATGAGTCCACATAGTGCACCCATGGCGGGGTAGTGTCTATAGAAACACTAGGAATC
Organism: Pseudotsuga menziesii; assembly: GCA_001517045.1. Taxonomy (NCBI): domain Eukaryota; kingdom Viridiplantae; phylum Streptophyta; class Pinopsida; order Pinales; family Pinaceae; genus Pseudotsuga; species Pseudotsuga menziesii. The sequence goes on from LPNX010398007.1 coordinate 213,087, forward strand.
TATAAAGGAAAGACATGGTCTCTAGTTGGTTCAAGAGACAGATCAAGAAAATACAAATGATCAATAGTGACAATTTATTTGCCATGATTAAAGTACATCACACGAAATAATGTTGACACCACAGTTTGTATGGCATAGACATAATCACGCCAAAGGACCATATTGAAGTCCAAGGGGTATTCTATCACCATGAAGTCAACTAAGATGGTTTTCCCACCCAAAGTATTAGGTGTTTGAGAAATAATTCCCAAGGCTATACTAGCTCTTCTATCAAACACTAGTAACTGACTTGCAGTTGGCATAAGGCTCGAAGATCCCATGCCTCTCCAAGTACAAGTAGACAAGATACTAACGAAGGCTCCTTCATTAAAAATACAACGACCAATTGTGTATGGTTCAACTTTGACATTTATTTGGAAACTTGCTTCAAAAGGAAGGTGCGGCTCAACTAGGATATCCTAATTAAAGGAAGCAATACAAGAGCTTGGTGGGGGTTCGTCCAAAGTGAGTTCAGTACCCCCTTGTTCAGTAAGTTCTAAACTGGCAGTAAAGAAAATGTGACTAGCAAACACTTCACCCTCCAAAGGAAGAGTGGTATTGGTTGATAGTGGAATCAATTCAACCGCTTCATGAAAGTCACTCTTCAAAGGGAGAGTGGGATTGACCAAAGATAACATTGGTTCAATCACATCGGGATCACTCTCTGAAAGAAAAGTGGGATCAACCAAAGCTGAGATTGATTTGACCACTTGATCAACCAAAGGTTGAGTAGATTCTTGAGAAACTATAGGTTGTTCAAGAGAAGGAAATTCTTGAGTCTTGGAACACATTCTTTGCACCTTTGTGATAGTAGGGCACTGGTGAGTAATATTATATCCCTCACATAACTTACAAGGGAACTTAAGTTTACACTTCGAATGACTAGTTTTCTCAATGATGTCAACACGACTAGCAGTGGCTGATTGTTTTCTCTCAGCATGAACTACAAAGGCTAAGAGTTTTCCCCCAGCATGACCACCAGAGGCTGGGTGACTGGGTCCAAACTGACTAAGAGAGGCTGGTTGTTGAGAGACTTCAGGATGTTCAAAAATGGGATGACCATGAAACCAAACTCTTTGTACCTCCGCAATTGAAGGGAATAGATAAGTAAGGTTGTCTCCCTCACAAAGATTACAAGGAAACTTGAGATTGTGTTTTGAACAGTTAGTCTTTTCAATAGAGTCAACATGACTTGCAGTGGTTGACTCTTTTCCCTTAGCATGAACCACAAAGGTTGAGAGAATTCCCCCATCATGACCTATATAGGATGAGAGACTGGGTCCAACATGACTTGCAGAGGTTGGATTGGTAGGATCAACATGCTTTGCAACAGTTGAGTGTGTGCCCCTAGCATGACCTTCAGAGGCTGGGTGGATGGATCCAACATGACTTGAAGAGGTTGGATGGGAAGGTTCAACTTGACTTATGGAGGTTGAACAAGTGCCCTCAGCATGAATTGTAAAGGCCGAGTGACTAGATCCAACATGACTTAGAAAGGTTGGAAGGATCCTACCAGCATGATTAGTAGAGGCGAGATGGTGAAGATCAATTTGAATTGTAGAGTTTGAGTGCTTATATCCAACATGACCTAGAGAGGTTGGATAGGTTCCTCTAGAATGAATTGTAGAGGCTAGGTATTGAGGTTCAACTTGACTTGTAGAGGTTGAACTTGTTCCCCCTTGCTTATGTGTCTTCCTCCTATTCCTCCTTATTTTACTCCTTTTGGAATGTCGATTACTAGTATCAGTGATTTCACCACATGAGGTAGAAGGAGGAGGAGAAGAAGCTACAGGTGAAGGGGAAGCAGTGTTTTGATTCCCTTGATATAAGGAGCTTACTTGAGCAGCATCAAGAGAATTCATGATAGATGGAGTGGAAAAAAAACACACTAGTAGCCCTAGAGTGAATCCAAGCTAATTCAAAGTGGCCATCAAAGGAAAACCAACATTCCCTGTGAGAGGAATAGAACAAGGAGTTCGCAGCATGGGGATCTCTTGGTTGGTGTTCAAAGGGGTGTTAGACATATCTTCAAACAATAAGACAAATTCTGAGGTTGACAAGAAACAAAAAGTACAAAGCACACACATGCAAGAAAACTAAGTACAAGCAAACCACACAACACTCACTAAAAAATCCCTGAATCCAAATAGACAAACAGGTATAAGATATTCCTTCCAGAAGAAAGCTGATAGACAATTACTTGGAATCCTTGTAGATGTTCTTAGGCACAAATGCAGGAATAACCCAATCACCCTCTCACACCTTCTATTGGGGTTACCTTCCAATATCATCCAAGGTAGACTAGAAATAGCCTTCCGATTTACCTGTGTATGAACCCTAGACGTCAAAGAGACTAAAGGATACTGCAACTATACTGATAGTTTAGGGGAACAATCGCAAGCCTGATTCATACACATGGGTAGGGTAGCAAATCCAAAAACCCTGTCAACACCAGCACCGCACGGGGCCTATGAGGTGGTATTGAAAGAAGTCTCCAGATGCACAAAAATATTGGTCCATGCTTTGACAAGGAATCAGAGGGTTATCTCCTCAATCCAAGTCTCCATGTGGCCTCATGATTAACTCCTGTTTGAGAAGATATTCCCAGATACAATCAACATAGAAGAGGATTTACCTAGTGCTTGGCCAACTATGATTGCAATTTAGTACTTGTGGAGAGTTAAAACTCTTTATTCCACAAGTCTAGCCTAAGCTAGTAGGTGTAAGAGCCTAAAAAAGAAAACATACTAATAATTTTTAATTATATCGTTCATTTTAATAGGTTGTTTTTAGTCAAAGTTAAATGGTGTGAAACTTATGTGGTGTTTTGACTCAATGTTGAAACAAAATGACTAAACAAAAGAGAGCTTGAAATGCAAAAAGCAAAGTAATTTTCTTTCTTTTTCAAATAGAAACTACTTGAAATGCAAAAAGGAACACTCTCTTTTCTTTTTGTAAATAGAAATTAATGAATTTATAACTAAGTGCGAGAAAACTACAAGACTATTTTTTTTGAATTTTTCTTTTGAAAAACAGTGAAAAGACAACCTAAATGAAACTAAATCCAAAGAAGTATAAAACTTTCTTTTATTTTCAAAACAAAGTTCAAAAACTACAATGTAGCTAAATGCAATCCTTTGAACAAGTTTGAACAATTCAAGCATATAAAAAAGTGAAATGAGGCAAAAGGACCCAAAGTGACCTACTTCACCCAAGAGGAAGAAGAACGAAACAAACCCTGACTTCGAGAAACTAACGAACCAAAATTTCACTAAATCCACAAAAGAAGAGTGAGCAACTAACACCACAAGACACGGCACAGAGTATAAAGCATCCAAGGTCATGATCACTGACCTAGAACACAATCAATCAAACCTACAGACCAAGCAGGAGGATCACCTATACTTCACCAATGAAAGAAATGCAAACCAAAAGGTTCAAAGGCTTGATGAATAAGGAAATGGTGTGACACACAGAATTCAGAATCTCAGAGTCATGCCATAAACATAAGACTTCCAAACAAATAACAATCCAAAGAGACAGGGGCAATAAAATGCTATCCATCTTATAGACTGCTACTGGAAACACATGACTTTGTATGCAGGAAACCCACGTATGATAGGAAAATGTCTAGATATCAACTCATGTGTACAAGGTTACACATGCGACTATGAACAAAGCAACCTACGTGTACTGCGAAAATGTTTCAAAGAAAAAATAGTAGCAAATAATTCTAGGCAAACTACACTGTAAATCAAAAGTAAGATAAATACAATCACACTTAGACTCAAAGTCAGAACAAAGACTAGTAAGGGGACCTACAGAATGGACCCACAACAGGTTGGCTCCCCAGCAAAGTTGCTAGTTCTGTTGTACAGTAAAATAAACCCTTGCAACCTAGGGTCTAGGGTTACCAACTTACTAAGAAACTTCACGATAATCAACTTTTATAGAGAATGAAATAGGAATAGGAAGAGAGTTTGGATTACCTGATTTATGATGGTTGGTCCAAGCTTGGTCTTCTCCTGCTTCAATCTTCTCCAAAGCTTCTAGGGCTGCTTCTCTTCACCCGCAAAGAGCCAATTCTTCAAGCAATATCTCGTACATATATATATCAGAGGTTAGATGAATTGCATATTTCAAAATAATTGAAATCATTCATTAACCAATATAAATGAGAAACACACAATACAAATATTGGAAGAAGAATTCTCTTTATTAACAAACAGTAAATAGTTAAGAATACAACCTAGATTCTTACACAAGCACTCCTCTGCAACCATGGACACTGAGTTCTACTGCTACAATACTCTGAAGGAATACCACCAGCATAAATTTTCTCTCCTATAATTCCTTGATTAGTCCCATCCCAAGTCCTTTATTTATACATGGGGAAATATAGAGGTTTTGAAGGTTAGGATGGTTGAGACAGTTGGGATATTTATGGATTAAGGCCCAACTGATCTCATCTAATCACGATTTATATTTTTTAATTTCTAATTAAGGTACACATGAGTATTTATATAAGAAAGGCATGTATGAAACACTTGTTTCTCAAAGGAAACTCACATGTTCAATGTACACGCGGGTTGCAATGCAAATACTCACGTGTGACACACGAGTTGCAATGCAAAAGGGAGTGTGTGCAACCCTAGACTCAGAATAAAAATATATCAAGATGGTATGGAGATCATGCATCAATGGTAATGCACATCTATACTGTTTTTTCCACTTCAATCATCATTTTTCCTTTTGTGTACTGACATAATGAATGTCAGCACTCAGACGGAGAAGTGCCATTTTGGTTGATAACAACCATTAGTTTTTGGAAAACATGTTTTTGACTTATGGGGCAAGTAAATGCTTGGAAATGCATGCCCATCCCATTGTTTTCTCTGGTCCTTCACTTCCTCATGAAGCTAGAGCTTATTGTGTTTTTACCTTCACGTTTTTTTGTCATTTCCTCATTCCTTCATGCCCAGAAATTCACTTTTGTCATTGCTGAGTGAATGGCCAACATAGATTCACAATTTTTGGGTTTAGGGAGGTCATTTTTTCTCTTGTAATTCCTATAGACATTGTTTTGAATTAAAATCCATGAATTGGGGGTTTGTAGAGGTCATTTTTTCCCTTATGAAGCCATTAAAAGTTTCTTGAAATGATTTGCTCACCTGGGTCGTTTTTCCCCATCTACCATTTTTTAATTTTTGGTTCCCAAGGAATTTTGTCCATCCCCAACACTTGTGTTTTCTTGTTATGTAAAAAATTACTCTGCTATAAACCGTTGGGATTGGAAGAGCACAAAATTGTCTCGATAAAGCTAGTGAAGAGAGGGACCTCATAGAGATATCAAGAGGGGATGGTTAGTCTTCTATGCACACCCTGGAGAGAACTGGAAGGGAAGGTATGGCCTGAGGGACTATGTACCAGAGAAGAGGATACTTCCTTGGGTTGGGTGTGTAGGTATTGTGGAGGCCAAGCAAGATCTTATGTAGGTGTCCATAGCTCTATGGTTGAGCTTACTAGCTTAGCAATTCTCCTTTCCACTACCTTAGCATCTTGATAAACCCAACTGTGTTTGGATTGGATGAATTTTGATGTGTATTTGACTATTTGTGAACCTGATGTTCCCTAGTTCCTTGTGGAAATAATTTCCAGCTTGGGGGTGGTATTGGTGCTGAGAAATTGATAAACAAACTGGACTATGGTTGGGTGGAACGTTGCAGTGACATAGCTAGTTGTGGGACAACTTCTTTCCAAGATAATTATTTCTTGTGTATTTAATTTCTGCAATTGTATTTGTTTTAAATTATCATGAACATGTTGAATGATTGAATGTGTTGAATGTATTTTTCTTCCGTTGTGTTTTAATGAATTATACATATGCATATGTATTTTATTTTAGTGCATTTTATTATTATGTTCACTGGGCTAGATTGCCCGATTGGATAGATAGTAGTAGCAATGTAAGTCGTGTCCTCTCCGTCGAGTAGAGGGGAGGGGACGTGACAAATGGTGGAGGAGGAGATGTGATAGCTCTTTTTTCAAAACCTATTTTGAGTCCTTAATGAGATTGGAATGGTATATATTGATTCATCCCATTTGGAGAGTCATGTTTTCTAATAGATGCATCCTGTTGTATACATGCTCTTTTGTTGGATGTTTGGGATTAGAGAGTTTTTCTTGCTGGGTGAAGGTGTACAGAATTTTGACCAGTATAGATAGGGGAAGGATGGAAGTATTTTTTTGTCATAAAATTAAGCATTAGCTCTTCTAATGAATGCACATATCTTCTTCTGATAGCAACAATTTCATCCTTTCATAAAAATAATTATTGGAATATTCAAAATCAGACTATTTCACACATATAACAAAAAAATATTCCTTGGAAATATGCTACATCATTATTTATAAAACAATAACTTGATTTTGAAGAATAGTTATAGGGTCATAATTTAGCTTAAGTGATCCATCATCCTTCTCACTTTTAGGGAAAAATTTCAGCATAAGGAATCCAATATACTACAAATACTGTGATTTCTACATATACATCTATGAATTGGGATCATTAAATCTCTCTTGAATTATATTTATAAATCAGTATGTTATTATGTATCATCGTAAGACTTAGTTCTGTCCTTAGAATGAGTCATCATAAACTGGTACCGGTTCTACCTTCATAATGAAGTAGTATGTAGGGAAAAAAATCTAAATGGCATCAATATTTTTCTTAAAGAAATAATGAGGCACCAACTTTTATAGGTTTCATCACGTTTGAATCTACACCAAAACTATGAATTTGTGCTTCCCAATGGCTCTAGTCCCACTAAATTTGGTTCTTTAGACTGTCAATAAACAATTTACACCAACAGGAACCTGAATTGTTATCTTTTACCCTCATTTGAACTAGTTATAAAGTCAGTCTCATAGAATTTGGTTGCACTAGTAAAAAAAAATTCTCCCTAGAGCCAAACTCTTGGTTTTGACCCTTGGACCGATTCTAAGAATCCAAAGCTTAAATTGTTTGGACTTGTGATGCATACACTTCTGATAGAGGTAAGGTATACCATAAATCGTGGCCAATCTCTTTAAGTCTTCTTTATAGTGGAATAGTTGAATTCAAATTTGAGGTATTTTTGTAAAAAGATATGACTTCAACAAGATATTATTTTTGTCTTTGATCTATGACTCTTTTAGAAATTCCATTGGTTGTAACTTCTTGTTTGCATCTATAATAAATGTAAAACTATATATGCAAGAAAATATCTTTAAGTCAACTTTTCAACAAAAAATGTATCATGTAGTCTGTAGCAAAAGTTAAAGCTCCAGAAAGGACATGTTTTATTTTGATCTCCAATCCCTAATAATCATGGCTGTAATAACACTTCCAAACCTCCAGATAGTACAAGAACAGTAAGTATAGAAGAATGTAATTCAGAAAACAACATCACAAATTATTCAGTAATTGCTTAAAACATCATAATTATTCTCCTGGGGTTTTTTTGGTTTGGGTATGTATGCTTTCATTGCCAATCACTTTCATCATTACTCGTCCTGCAGTGGCTCTCAATGAACATTCTTCCTTGCCACAAGACTTGTGGCTTCCTTGTAATGGCAGGATCTGGGACTAAATTTGGGTTTATTGGTCCAAAGTACACTCTTTTTTATTGATAAGTTGTAACATCATCATATTATTCACTCTTATCAATGATTTATTATTCAATATATCTTTATATATTTGCAGAAATCTTCGGTCATTCAATATTAAACAAGAATCCATTTACTACAACACCCCACCTCATGAGTTGTGTAGAAATACACAACTAATGCCTAATTTGTAAAAACAACATGCATTGATTTTGTGATTGATTCCTTAGCCTATGGGCACCACTTCTCTTGAGCGCTCCTATTGATATGATCTACTCTTGAGTAGAGATGTTATAAATCTAGAGTGTTCTACTTGGTTGGATTAGGGTTTGCCAAATTTTCACTGTAGATCTATGATTTCAACACCTGCATCCTTTGGCATAACCTGTGGCATCATGCCTTCAATGCTCTCTCTCTCTCTCTCTCTCTCTCTCTCTCTCTAAGCTTTGTCATCCAAAAGTCTATTGGGATATTCCTTTACTATTCATTTCCTCCTTCAACATAGAACATTTCACCACATGTAGATAAAAAAACATAAGTATTAATCAAATAACATTCCTACTATCTTAGACCTTATTTGTTTGTCCAAATGTCTTTGCCAATGTGAATGGAAATAAATATAGAGGAAAGTCTCATGAGGTCAATTCAATCCTCTCAGGAAAATCGAAGTCCAATATTATTGAGGATTATGGAACCCACAGGTAGGTTTTCCCAATGGGTTAATGTGTAGTCTTACAATGAGGAATTGTAAAGATTACCACAGTTTCAAATTGTATCCAACCAAAACATAGATTCTAGAACAAACACTGAATTGAATGTCTTTAATAGGGAAGGATTCTGAGCCACTATCTATATTTGTTGAACAGTATGTAACTTATCTTGAGCTTTACTTACTTCCAATTTTTTTACAACTTTAAAGTAAAAATTAAACATTAATCAAGGAGAAAACTTGCAAACTCCTTACCAAGATCTTTGAGTTGGCTCACCCGCTTCATGGAATTGATATTACCATTCATGATTATATAATTCAAACAAGTACCAAATATCATCGCTTACTTGTCCTAAATTTTCTATGATCAGAGCATTAGAATATTAGAACAAAATAAATAGATTGAAGAAGAGCAGTTAGTTACCTTCCACTGTTGTGACCAAAGAAATAAAGGGAAACACCTCCCAGGTACAAGCCTACCCCTCCCCATAAAACCATTTTCAAATAAACTATATCACAAAATCCCCCACGCTATAACTAACTTTACAAATAAACACTTTACCCAACCCAACCCAAAATTCATGTACCACCAATCGATAGAGAAATAACAGAGCAGAGATTGATGATGGAGAGTTTGTTTTATTTTACTAGAAATTGCACCAGAAGGTGCAATGAAACACCGAAAGGAAAAATAAAATAAACGAGTAATGTAAAAGACTATTTAGCTATATGAGATTTTAGAGAATAACAAAGTTTATCTAGGAGATGTCCCAGGCCAATATGGACTAAAATTTTTCACAATTTAGTAGCGTGGATAAATATTCATGGAGCCTTGAAAAACCTTTGACACCATCTACTATTAATACAATTGCAACTAGTGCCTTCTTGTGATTTTAAAATAACATTTACTCTGGAGCTACTTTGCATTATACAGAAGCAATTTTGGATAGATATATTGTCAAACACATAATTGGCAAGCTGTTGTAGGTTCTAGCCTTTGCTTGAGATCTGATTTTAGCACTCTACTGAGGAATTTCTGGTTTAAGTCTTATGCCAAACAATTCAAAAGTATGTTGTTGAAACAAAATGTCAAGAATAATGTTGTTTGTGAACCCCTTCTATTGTTTATGTTGCTTGGTTTGAGGTTGTTATATCACAAGGAAGTGTATGGTGTGCATTTCACATGGCATTGTTTATAGTATTAACTAAACACACACATAAAATCAGACTTAGAAAAACATACTCAACTCACACATTTCATTAAGGAAATTACTTACATGCCTAGGAATGAGAAGCAAAGGTTTTTAAGATTGTATAGCTTCTAGTCTTCACAAAATCTGCTAATAGGGTGCACAAAGGCCCTCTGCAAGAGAAATACGACCTCCTTGTTCCCAAAAATTAGAACATACTAATGAATATCCGATGTTGTAGTTGACTCGACCTCTTCCTTGAAGAGCTGCTACAAAAAAACGCACACACTCTAGTGGTTTTCCACTCCACTGTTTTTCAACAAAATATGCTACTCCAAATTAGAGATAAATCACTTTCCCTCTTAGAAAATGAAGAATATATAAAGGAGTAGTGGACTGTCCATACAATTCTTTTGTAACACCCCAGTTTTGAACCCGTTTTCATTAAATGTATATGATGTTTGTATTGTAATTAATCATGGTGTGGAGCTAAAGGTGAAATCCCCACCATTGATTTATCGTTTTATGTTTCAGCGATTAAAATTGATGCCGATGGTATTTCGTGCTAGCTAGGAACATTATAATTTTGGACATCATGTAAATATGCAATTTAATTAAATACCCACAACCAACTATTTCAATGCAACATTAAAAGAGATGGGGACATGATTTCCTAAGGATAAGGGGGGGTGGGGGGGGAATATTTAAACCTTTGTAGGGAAACTCCAAATGTCAAAGGGACAACCCATCAAACTGTCAACTACCCATTTTGTCTCTTGTGCCCAATCATTTAATTCTTCCATAAATTGGTTGAGTTGGTTATTGCATGGGATGGGCAAGGTATGGAGGTCAAAATTCGAATTATGTAGAGCACCAATTTTTGGAAAAACGTGTTTTGACTTATGATCCAATTAAATTTCCAAAAATGATGCCCATTCCCTCATGCATCCATGTTGTTGTCTTCCCCACGTTTTTGGGAGCTCCTGGGCATTCTCCATGGACGTTTTTGTAGTGATCTTCATTTTTCCCATGGCTAGGAAGCGTTTTTGTTAACATTCAGTGATTGGGATCTGTGTTGGGAATTTTTGTGTTGTTTCTACATTCCCACGGTTGGGAATTTCATGTTTTCGTGTTTTCTAGAAAACGAATTTTATTCCCAAGGTCGTTTTCCCCCATCTAAAAAATTGTTTTTGGCTCCCAAGTCATTTTTCATCATGCCCAGAACTTGCAATCGCTGTGTATGTTACTCTTGTTTGGTCTGAACTAGTTTGGGAGGGGAAATGTGATCTGACTAGATTGATAAACCTAGTGTGAGAAGGAACCTTACGGACAGAGCTAGGGGGCTGGTTTTCTTCTTTGTACATCCTGAATAGCACAGGGAGGGAAGGCATAGCCTGGGGGACTATGTAGCAGATAAGGGGATGCTTCCTAGTGTTGGGCGTGTGGATGTTTTATAATCCAGGATAGATATGGTGCAGGTGTCCATAGCTCTGTGGTTGATCTCACTAGCTTAGCAGTTAGAATTTCTAGCTCCTTTGTAGCCTGATAAACCCAACTATGTTGGCTTGGATGGATTTTGATATGTCCTTGGGTATGTGTGAGTCTGCTAGTGTTCCCTTATTCCTTTTGGGAATCATGCCCAGCTCGGGGGTGGCAGTGGTGTTGAGAGATTGATGAGCACACTGGCCTATGGTTGGGTGCAATGTTGCAGTGATGTAGTTGGTTGCAGGACAAGATTATTTCAAGATAAGTATCTCTATGTTAATATCTTCATTTGTATTTACTTGATGAAATATAATGAACATGTTTAATGCGTTGAATGGATGAATTGATTCCATTGTATAATTGCAATTGTATGCATTTGTGTGAGTTTTATTTCAATGCATTTCTTTTTATGTTCATGGGGCTAGTTTTCTTGGATTACATGGCATAATATTCGCGTCCTATCTCTAGTAGAAGGGTGGGGATGTGACAATGTGGTATCAAAGCCCATGTTGTAGAATTGGGCCTCAATGGGCCATGAAGAGCAACTGACAAAGGAGGAATCAACCTATGTGTTCAACAGAAGGAAAAGAGGCATGCAAAAAAAATTTAGAAATTTTTCTTGGAATTTTCCTATGTCGGCTCAGTTAGCTAAAGTGGAGGTGATGCATGTCAGCTAAGTTAGCTGATGTGAGCCGATACACGTTGGGTGGAAGCTGAGATTTCTGCCGATAGAAGAGGAAAAGGTAGAAAAAATTTTGAAAATTTTCTATGTATGGGCATGTCTGTTGAGTTTGTCGAAGTGATCCGATACATGTCGGCAGGGAACAAAGATGTGAGCCGATGTTGTCGGCTGAGTTGAGCCGAAGGGAAGAAATGAAAAAAATTTCAAAATTTTTTCTAAGTATTGAAATCGAACAATTTTTCCAATACGTCAGTTGAGTTCTACCGATACACATCAGAAAACTTTGGGAGTTTCATATGCAATGCATCGGGTGGAAATTCGAATTTTTTCTGACATGGTAGAAGGCTTGGCCAGTTTGTCAACTGGAAGAAGCTTCAAATTTTTTCTGCAATGGAGGCAGTTTTAGCAAGTTACCGATTGGAAAATAAAGTTTGAAATTCTTCTGCAATGGTGGATGGAAGTCAAAAATTTCTCCGACGGGATGCGTTGGGTGGAAAGTAATCATTTTTTCGACGTAGCAGAAAGATTGGCAAGTTTCGATCAGGTGAAATTTCAGAATTTTTTCAATACGTCAGAAGAAAAGTAATAAGTTTTCTACTATGGTGAAAGACTCGATCAGATGAAACTTTGGAAGTTTTTCAATGTAGCATAAGGAGACGTTGGAAGGAATCGGGCGAATTCGCTAATGCATGTTAGGAAAATTTGGAGAAATTTGTCGATATGTCAAATGGAAAAGAGGGAATTCGTCGATCAGGTAGAAAGGATAAGTTGATCCGAAATAGGGATTTGTGACAGGTTTGTAGGGGCCTAAAAGATGGAAAATGGTAGTGTTTTTATGCTCTAGATTGCACGAAATAGGAAAAAAAACGAGGGCACTACCCTTGACCTGCCTTGTAGTGGCGTGAGGAAGCCACAAGGGGGAAATCCCCCTTGACCTACGTTGTCCCTCTTAGATATTCATTCTTTGTGAAAAGAAAACTTCTATGAATTGACAAAGTTATCAATACGAGATTTTTCCAAATGCAGGTAAGTAATGTATAAACTCTTATGAATGCTATGAAGCTAACATTTGTGTTTATTAACACATTTTACAAAATCATAGTCACCTTCAAAGGAAGTATTCCAGATAGTGTAGTTCAGTATAGTTGGTTTCGTTGAGCCATGGGAACCTATGGCATGTATGATGATGAACAAAACCCCAATGAGTATGAGGAAGGTGCTATGGGTGAAAATGTCTGAGTTGGAAATGTTGAGACAGAGTCTAATGAGAGGAGGTTTCAAGATACTCCCCCGTATTGTGTAGCCACCATGAGAATCCTAAGGGTGGAGATACAAAGTTACAGGGAAGATAATGGAAGATTGTTTAAGGCTTAGGAGGAGAAGAATCGACTGAATGTAGCCATGCTGCAAATTTTGACAGACATTTAGAGGTGGATGAAATCTGGGGACCGAATAGTAAGACAAGAAGGTAGTAAGAGCACTACTAGAAGAAGAAAGAGATCTCCTAGTGGATCATATGACTCTAAAGGATCCATCGGTGGTTCAAGTTCTTCCTCTCATAAGAATAAGAAAAAGAGGCACTACCAGAACCATTCATGTGATGCATTGAAGAAGGCAAGGCCTCCTACCTTCAATGGTGAGATAAAGAATGGTCAAGAAGTAGAAGCTTGGCTTCTTGGAGTGTAAATTTAACAAGTGTAAATAATCCTCCCACTTGGATGGTTTATCCATCACATACATGTGAAGCATGACTTCAACCACTTGGTTAACTCTTTCTGTCTTCCCATCAGTCTGAGGATGGTAGGAAGTGCTGAAGTTCAACTTTGTACCCAAATATGCAAACAACCCCTTCCAAAAATTGGAAGTGAACTTGACATCTCAGTCAGAGACTATTGCCTTAGGAAACCCATGCAATTTGAAAATCTCCTTCATGAATATTTTTTCAATGACATCAGTCTTATGTGTAGACTTAATAGGTATAAAATGTGTTTCCTTTGTCAACTTGTCCACCACAACCATGATGGAACCATGTTGTCTCCAAGTCACTGGAAATCCTATAATAAAATCCATGGAAATAACTTCCCACTTCCATTCTAGAACTGGAAAAGGATGCAACAAACCCACTGGGTGTTAATTCTCAACCTTCATCTGCTGACATTTCATGCACCTTGAAATATATTCAGCCATGTCCTTTTTCATTCATGGCCAAAAATACTGCTTTCTAGCTGTAGCAATTTTCTTCTGATATCCTAAGTGACCAGAATATGGAGCTTGATGGTTCTCATCCATAACAACCCTCCTCAAATATGCAACATTCAGAATATAAATTTTGTTCTTGTAAGTAAGAAGTCCATCTTCTTCCAATTTATATCCCTCATACTTCTTTTCAAGGCTTTGCTGCTGCAACTTGTCCTTGACATGTGCATACAACTCATATTCAGCAACATAATTAACAATCTGCTTCCTAAACTCCGATTGGAAAATACTAATGGATGCCACATGCATTTCTTGCACCTTCCTACTGAGTGCATCAGATACCTTATTCTCTTTTCCGTTTATGTTCTTGATTTGAAAATCAAACTCACATAAAAACTCTGGCCATCTCCCTTGCCTAGCATTCAAAGTAGGCTAATAAAAAAAATACTTCATACCACAATGGTGTGTCCTTAGCTCAAATATTTTTCCCATCAAGTAATGCCTCCACATCATGAGATCATGTACCATGGATGTAAGTTCTAGATCATGAGTGGCATAGTTATTCTCACGTTCCTTCAGTTTTCCCTTTATGTGCTTGATTTCAAAATCAAACTCACATAAAACTCCAGCCATCTTGCTTTCCTAGCATTCAGAGTAGGCTGATCAAACAAATACTTCAAACCATAATGGTCTATCCTTAGCTCAAATCTTCTGCCCATCAAGTAATGCCTCCACATCTTGAGAGCATGTACTATGACTGCAAGTTCTAGATCATGAGTGGCATAGTTTTTCTCAGGTTTGTTTAGTTTTCTTTACCCATAACATATCATGTGGTTGTCTTGCATAAGGACTCCTCCAATCCCTTGACCACATGCATCAGTACACACCAAAAAATATTTTTCTGGGTCTGTAATCTTTAAGATTGGTGCACTTGTGAGAATATTCTTCAACTACTAGAAGCTTTCTTCACACCTTGGTGTCCATTCAAACTTTATTCCCTTCTTTTGTAAAGAAGTGAATGGATGTGCAACCTTGGAGAATCCTTGAATGAATCTCCTATTGTATCTTGCAAGTCCCACAAAAGATCTTACTTCTGTACATTTCATGAAGTAGGCCAATTCATAATGGCTTCAATATTCTCAGGGTCTACATATATGCCCTCATCTGAGATAATGTGACCCAAATAATGAATCCTATCTCTATAGAAGTCACACTTACTTAATTTTTCATACAAATGATGCTCCCTGAGAAATTGCAATGTCAATCTCAGATTCTCTTCATGCTCTTCCTCATTCTCAGAAATTGCAATGTCTAGCGATCCTCCAGTGCTGCATAAATCCTAGGGATGACCCTTGCTACTCGACCCATTGTTTTTACTTCTTGAAGGTTGTAAGCTGGCCTTGCATTCTCATTCTCAAGTGGGCAATTCTTGTGCATGTGGGATCCTCCACATTTACAACATTGGAGTGGTTCTTTGTTCTGTTGTGGTTCTCTAAGATTTTCTCCCACCACTCTGGCTGGATGCTTCTTAGCTTGGGATGGTTGCTTCTGCTAATTCGTGAAGTTAGAAGGTTTGAAACCTTTCTTCCTTCAGTCATACTTCTCATTCTTTTTGTTATTCCATGTCTTATGGTAATCATGTTTTCCTTTAATTTGTTCATAGCAATACTTATCTTTCCATATTGCTTCTTCCAGACTTCTAGGTTCATAAAACTCAATTCTGTCTTTGTAAGACTGAGGCCATCCACTCAGGAAATGTTGGATTTTCACCTTTTCATATTTGATGTACCTAACATACCTTAAAAGATCAAAGAACTTGTTTTCATACTCTTCCATTGTCTTCTATCCCAATCTTAGCTCATGGAACTCTTTGATATTATCATCATAATACTTGTCAAAGAGGTACTTTTGCTTGAAATACTTCTGGAACTGTTTCCACACAATCTTCCTTTCATTAATATTCTTCACTTGCCGAAAGTGCTCCTGCCATATGGATTCTCTTCCAGTCAAATTGAATATGGATACCCCAACCATCATATTTCCTGAATAGTCTTGGACTTGAAAAAAAATTTACACTCCAAGAAGCCTTGCTCATTCTCAGAGCATGAAGAGAATCTGAGATTGACATTGCAATTTCTCAGGGAGCATCATTTGTATGAAAAATTAAGTAAGTGTGACTTCTATAGAGATAGGATTCATTATTTGGGTCACATTATCTCAGATGAGGGCATATATGTAGACCCTGAGAATATTGAAGCCATTATGAATTGGCCTACTTCATGAAATGTACAGAAGTAAGATCTTTTGTGGGACTTGCAAGATACAATAGGAGATTCATTGAAGGATTCTCCAAGGTTGCACATCCATTCACTTCTTTACAAAAGAAGGGAATAAAGTTTGAATGGACACCAAGGTGTGAATAAAGCTTCTAGTAGTTGAAGAATATTCTCACAAGTGCACCAATCTTAAAGATTACAGACCCAGAAAATTATTTTTTGGTGTGTACTGATGCATGTGGTCAAGGGATTGGAGGAGTCCTTATGCAAGACAACCACATGATATGTTATGGGTAAAGAAAACTAAACAAACCTGAGAAAAACTATGCCACTCATGATCTAGAACTTGCAGTCATAGTACATGCTCTCAAGATGTGGAGGCATTACTTGATGGGCAGAAGATTTGAGCTAAGGATAGACCATTATGGTTTGAAGTATTTGTTTGATCAGCCTACTCTGAATGCTAGGAAAGCAAGATGGCTGGAGTTTTATGTGAGTTTGATTTTGAAATCAAGCACATAAAGGGAAAACTGAAGGAACGTGAGAATAACTATGCCACTCATGATCTAGAACTTACATCCATGGTACATGATCTCATGATGTGGAGGCATTACTTGATGGGAAAAATATTTGAGCTAAGGACACACCATTGTGGTATGAAGTATTTTTTTGATTAGCCTACTTTGAATGCTAGGCAAGGGAGATGGCCAGAGTTTTTATGTGAGTTTGATTTTCAAATCAAGAACATAAACGGAAAAGAGAATAAGGTATCTGATGCACTCAGTAGGAAGGTGCAAGAAATGCATGTGGCATCCATTAGTATTTTCCAATCGGAGTTTAGGAAGCAGATTGTTAATTATGTTGCTGAATATGAGTTGTATGCACATCTCAAGGACAAGTTGCAGCAGCAAAGCCTTGAAAAGAAGTATGAGGGATATAAATTGGAAGAAGACGGACTTCTTACTTACAAGAACAAAATTTATATTCTGAATGTTGCATATTTGAGGAGGGTTGTTATGGATGAGAACCATCAAGCTCCATATTCTGGTCACTTAGGATATCAGAAGAAAATTGCTACAGCTAGAAAGCAGTATTTTTGGCCATGAATGAAAAAGAACATGGCTGAATATATTTCAAGGTGCATGAAATGTCAGCAGATGAAGGTTGAGAATTAACACCCAGTGGGTTTGTTGCATCCTTTTCCAGTTCTAGAATGGAAGTGGGAAGTTATTTCCATGGATTTTATTATAGGATTTCCAGTGACTTGGAGACAACATGGTTCCATCATGGTTGTGGTGGACAAGTTGACAAAGGAAACACATTTTATACCTATTAAGTCTACACATAAGACTGATGTCATTGAAAAAATATTCATGAAGGATATATTCAAATTGCATGGGTTTCCTAAGGCAATAGTCTCTGACTGAGATGTCAAGTTCCCTTCCAATTTTTGGAAGGGGTTGTTTGCATATTTGGGTACAAAGTTGAACTTCAGCACTTCCTACCATCCTCAGACTGATGGGAAGACAGAAAGAGTTAACCAAGTGGTTGAAGTCATGCTTCACATGTATGTGATGGATAAACCATCCAAGTGGGAGGATTATTTACACTTGTTAAATTTTTATTATAACAATGGACAGCAAACATCCTTACGGATGAGTCCATATGAAGCTTTGTATGGAATAAAGTGTAGGACACCAGTGACTTGGGATAATCTAGTGAAAAAGATTGTGCTTGGTCCAGAATTGCTCAAGGAGATGGAGCAGGAGGTTGTAAAGATCAGGCATAATCTGAAAGCATCCCAGGACAGACATAAAAGCTATGCAGATAAGCATAGGGTGAATAGAGAGTTCATTTTTCAAGATCATGTTTACCTCATAGTGAGGGAAAAGAAGAGTTCCTTGAAGCTTGGAATTTGTGCCAAGATGTCACCTAGATATTGTGGACCATTTGAAGTGCTTGAAAGAATAGGGCCAGTTGCATATAGACTTGCATTTCCTACTAGCACTATAGATCATAATGTTTTTCATGTTTCTTTGCTTAATAAATATGTACATGATCCTAATCATGTGATAAATTGGGATGTGATTCAGGTAGAACCCAAGGGAGAGTTCCAAATCGAGCCAATGTGCATCCTCAATAGGAAGGTCACAATGCTCCGGAAATGAGTCATAGGGCAGGTAAATGTGCAATGGGAGCACTACGGTCCTGAAGAGGCTATGTGGGAGCTGGAGGATGCCATGTTAGTGGAAAATCCATTTTTTTTCAATTCTGTGGAGCACTAAGGGCGGTACTAGTGTATCATTTTGTTCAAATTTTGTAAAGCACTGAGGACAATGTTGTTGAAGGGGGAGGGGAATGTAACACCCTAGTTTTGACCCCAATTTTTCACAACCAATGGGGGACAAATCCATGAATTTAGGGTCTGAGGGAGTCATTTTTTCCCATGTGAAGCCATAGAACGTTTTTGGGAAACAAATTGCTCTCCCAGGGTTGTTTTCCCCCATCTACAAATTTGTTTTTGGCTCCCAATTCGTTTTTCATCATGCCTAGAACTTGCAATCGATGTGTATGTTACTATTGTTAGGTCTTAACTAGTTTGGGAGGGGAAATGTGGTCTGACTAGCTTGATAAACCTAGTGTGAGAAGGAACCTCATAGATAGAGCCAGGGGGTGGCTTTCTTCTTTGCACATCCTGAATAGCACGAGGAGGGAAGGCATAGCCTAAGTGACTGTGTAGCAGACAAGGGGATGCTTCCTAGTGTTGGGTGTGTAGATGTTTTAGAATCCAAGATAGATCTAATGCAGGTGTCCATAGCTCTATGGTTGAGCTCACTAGCTTAGAATTCAGCCTTTCCAACTCCTTTGTATCCTAATAAACCCAACTATGTTGGCTTTCCTGAATTTTGATTTATCCTTGGTTATGTGTGAGTCTACTACTGTTCCCTTATTCCTTGTGGGAATCATGCCTAGCTCGCAAGTGGAAGTGGTGCTGAGAGATTGCACAGAGATTGATGAGCACACTGGCCTATGTTTGGATGGAACATTGGAGCGATGTAGCTAGTTGCGGGACAAGATTATTTCAAGATAAGTATCTCTGTGTTAATCTCTACATTTTTATTTTCTTGATGAAATATGATGAACATGTTTAATGCATTGAATGGATGAATTGCTTTTGTTGTATAATTGCAATGTATGCATCAGTGTATGTTTTATTTCAACGCGTTTCTTTTTATGTTCATGGGGCTAGTTTTCCCGGATTACATGGAATAATAGTCACGTCCTCTCTTTGGTAGAAGGGTGGGGATGTGACATCTCTATTCTCATAGATCTTTGCAACAATATTCAGACCCCAAATTACTGACGGATATAAAAATGCCCCCTTTAAATGCTAAGGCTTATGGTGGAGAGAATTGATTTTTCTTCTTCAGTAATGTTCCCATAAGAAAGGATTGATCAAGTTCCAAGTGCACCCAGCTCTAGAGGCCAGAATTCCAAGTATTGGGTGCACCCTCCATTATCAAGTGATGTGAATACACCCAAAGAAATAAATGTAGCCTCTTTACAAGAGCGTATCCCCCCAAATGAAACTGAAAAACTCTTCCCCCAAACAGTACAACTAGAACAATATTGGTCAAACACTAAGCAATAAGTAACTTATCTCAGTGTAGTATATTATCTTCTCTTGTGTCGTTAATTGTAGACTTTGTTCTTTAGACTATCATATCTTCTCTCTAGACAATACCATATACTGTCTTCCTTTGTCGTTCTTGTGACATCCAAATTGAATCCAAACAGATCCTTTTGTAAATTACTTGAATGATGAAGGGATGTCACATGATTCTTCTATTGTTGTTTACATCCCGTTAGGTGAGGTTGTTTAGGATTTCAATTTCAAGCCATTCTGTCTGAATAGTGATTCTTAGTTTAAAGCTTCCCCTGCCATTATTGTTCTCATTGCCAATATAGTAAAACTTTAGCTTTTGTCTGATACCTTCTTTACATAACTGTCCACACAACACAATTTGGAGATGACTCACTTCAAACTTGGAATTGTCTTGGTTACTATTGGGACTAATGTGTGTGTATGCATGAATCTGTGCATGGTTGTGGATACAGTTGATAAGTGTGGTTACTATTTGTTGATGAGATGATGTTTATATTCATGGTTGGAAAACTCGCGAGAATGCATAAATTATCACACTAATATTTGCAATATAACACAGAATATGCATTATGTAATGAAATTAATACTAATGCTTTGAATTGATTATTTCATGGTATTTGTAGGAAAATGGTGAAGATGACTACTTAGATGATGATCTTGATTATGTTGTCACTGATGTATCAAAGAAAAGAAAGATATTGCTGATAATTATGCAAATGGATCAAATGAAAATGAATGTGGATATGTTGGGATAGATGAGGATGATAAGGATGAGGATAAGGATGATGATAGCCATTGATGCTACTATTGAGATTGTGGATGTTTTTTGCTTTCTCCATGCTACTAGACACATATTGTTATTTTTTTGATGATCCAATTTCATATTACAGTTTGGGTCATTTTGATTTGTATGGTGGATTCATGTTGACATATCAACTTTGATTATTGTTGATCATTTTGACTGTTCTAGATACGGATATCAAAAAATGTATTTCTTGTGATATTGGAATTTTCAGTATAAATATTGTTCACTTGTTCTTCAAACCTTCATATGATGATCTGTATGATAAGTTATTGATGCGATGATGTTTTATAATTTCACTTCTTTTGATGAAAGATAATGGTGATGTTATCCTTATTATATTTTAAATTTATATATATTGGAAGTTGTTGATGATCTTTTCAAGGGAAATCAATATATATGATGATATTACTACTTTGGATAAATGTTGTTTGTTTATGTTAAATTTAGTCATAAATTCTATGCAATTAATTTTAATAATGATATCTACAATTAATTTGAATGTTTCATTATGTTATTTCAGAACTATGAAGTAAATGATATATGACAGCTATTGAAATTAATGAATAATTATAATAATTTGACATAATAAATATATTACCACACAATTGAATATGTTTGTAGGTGTTAAATATCAAGTCTAATGTGGTGATAATAAGGAACCAAAACCAGGAGCTAAAACAGAAACCCACGATGTCCCATATCTAGAAGCAACATTTGGCACAAAACTTGATGCTAATTTGGATGCCAACGTAGAAGCCAAACTAGAAGCTAAAATAGTGGCCAACAAAGGAGCAAAATTGGATGCTAAATGAGAAGCTAAATGAAGTGCTCATCAGGAAGAAAAATAAGAAGAAATCCAAGAAGATAAATGGGAAGCAAAATGTGGCACTAGTGTAGGAGTAAAAATGGACAATAAATTGGGCACTAAAGTAGTAGCAAAACATGGTGCTAATGTGGGCATAAATACGGATGTGAAACTAGGAATTAAAAATGATGCAACACTTGGCGCTAATGATGAAGCCAAACATGGCGTTGATATGGTAGAAAAATAAGATGTTACATTGGATGAAAAACATGGCTCTACATAAGAAGAAAAATATGGTGCAACAATAAAAAAAATATTTGGCATCATTTTGGTAGCAAAACAAAATGTAAAAAATGAAGCAATAACTAGTGCAAATTTGGAAGCGAAAATTGGTGCGTATTTGGAAGTAAAACGTGGTGTAAAATGGGATGCTAAAGTGGTAGCACAAATGGATGCAATATTGGATGTTAATTTGGATGCAAATATGGCATGAACATAGATAAAAACTTAGATGCTGACATGGTTCTGTTAAGGATGCAAATATGGCACTAACGAGTATGTCATTTAGGAAGTAGAAATAGACACTCTCTAGGAAGCAAAATAGGACATTATTTAGGAAGCAAACCTTGATGTTTTTTAGGAAGCAAATTTGGATGTTTTTTTGGAAGAAAAAAATTAGATGTTATTTTGGACGTCATAAAGGATTCTATCTAGGAAGCAAACAAAGACAGTTTTTGAGACCCTTTAAGTTTTATCCATGACGCGTCTCATTAAGTATCTAGTTTGACCACTCAATGTAAAAAAAAATACAATAAAAAGGGATGCTGAATGGGATGCTAATTCCAAGATTTGTTGTAGTGGTATGGAATCAGTATCTCCCACATATATGATCTAGATGCCACTATTTGTTATCCACCTGAATGGCACCTCTCCGTCTGAGTGCTGACATCCCTCATGTTGGCACACAAAAGGACATCTATGGATTGAGGGTTGCCCAAAACACTATAGATGGGCTTATTATGAACTACATTCATCATCCATCCAGCTGGTTTATTTTACCCTTTAGCTATGTCAAGTTATATACGCGACTCTATATATATGCAACTCGTGTATTCTACGCAAGTGTCAGTTGTTGCAAGTCGCGTATGGATGTATACGCGGGTTGCTCTTATAGCAACTTGGAGGTCATACGCAAGTTGTTAGTCTTGATACCCGTGTATATGTCCCTTTGACATTAAAAATAAAAACACGTGATTACTTGATATTAGTTAAGCCATTTAAATTAATCTCCTTAACTGTCTCAACCTCCTCAACCTTCGAAACTGCCTTATTTCACCAAGTATAAATACAGGCCTTGGGGAGGGTGTTTGGTACATACACTTGGAGAGCAAAGTTATGCTGGTGGAGTTTATACAGAAGTCTTTGGAGCAGTGGAACTCAGAATCCTTTGGTTGCAGAGGAGTCCTTGTCTCAGGCGTTGGGTTGTAATCTGAACTCTCTCATTATTGTTAATAAAGAGAATCCTTCTTCCATATGTGTCTTGAATGTTTTTCATGTATTGCGGTTTGGTAAATGTTTATGTTTCAGCATTAGGTATATGATTTATCTAACCTGTTTATATATATGAATCATCTTGTATTTAAAAGATTGACCCTTGAAAGGTGAAGGAGAAAGCATCCCTGAAGACTTTGGAGGAGAAGCAGAGCGGAAGAGGATAAGCTAGGATCAACTATCATGTATCGGGTAAGTCTTTCCCATCCTCCTATTTCCTTTACTGCACTCTAGAGTCAATTGTCTGCAAGTTTATTGAGTATGTTGGTAACCCTAGACCTTCGATTATAAGGTGTTTATTCCTGTACAACAGAACTGGCGACTCCGCTGGGGAGCCCAGACTGCCGTAGGTTGTTTCTGTCACCCCTGACCAGTCTTTGTTTTGAAATTGGTGTGTGGTCTTTTATCCTGGTTCTTACTTGTCACAGTGTTTGAAAGTCTTGTGTATTTTTCTTGTTTTTTGAGAAAACTTTTGTACCTATACGCGGGTTGCTCTTCTGCACAGTCGCATATAGAGGCTTGCATACGCGGGTTGCTCTCCTGGACAGTCACGTACAATACGCGGGTTGCCCTTATATACAGTTGCGTATATACTTGGAAATAGGGATTTTTTAAGTTAAGGATTGCTTGTCCTTATCTTTGCATAATTCCTGTTTATGAGTTGATTTTCTTGATGAATACTGTGTTGCTTGTCTGAATACCTTTGTTGACCACACTTTGTGCTTTTTCAAAAGCTCTTGGGTTCATTTGCTTGGCTTATTTTCTTTTGCATGCTGAAGTAGCTTGGCCTGTTTGGGATTATAGGGTGAAGTGTCTCTGTCCAGATCAGTGATCAAGGTCTTGGGCATTGTTTTTCTAGTCTGTCTTTTGATAGTGGTTGGTTATCACTTGCCTTTATTGAGTTTACAGTGATTTTTGTCATTGTGTACACCCAAGCTATGGTTTCTAGCCTTCCTTTGTTGGTTGATTCTTGGTTCTTGCAGCCTGTTTTACTTCAGTTTGTCGGCTTTATACAGTTGATTAGATTCAAGTTTACTCAATTATAGTGCATTTTAGGTGCATTGTAGAGTTTTGAGCATTTTTAAAAGTGAAAAGAAAACATTGTCAAGCTTTTGCATTTTACTTTTGGATAAGTAGTGTTTATTTGAGTTTAAAAATATTAATCTCAAAAGCTACAAAAAAACATAGGCTTAGTTTCTTTTATCGTTGCATTCAGTTCATCAATATATATTTGCAAAAAAGAAAAAGAAGTTTGCTTTTATAGTGGTAATTTGCTTTGAAAAATACACCTTTATTTTCATTTATTTCTTATTGAGTCAAAAAAACCATAAGTACATCACTTCATTTCCTTCTGAGTAAGAAACAACCCTTTAAAATGAACGCATAAATAAAATTTACTAGTAATTTTTGTTTTTAGGGGCCTTTCACCTACTAGCTTAGGCTAGACTTGTGGGCTAGGAAGTGTAAACTTCCCACAAGTTATAAAACTCAGAGGTAGTGGACCTTTCTTTAGGTAAATCCTTGAGTTTATCGACTGTATCTGGGAAGCTCCTCTCAAACGGGAGTCAAGCATGAGGCCGCGTGGAGGCTTGGACAGAGGAGATAACCCTCTGAATCCTTGTCAAAGCGTAGATCAGGAATTTTACGCATTTGGGGATTCTGTCCTAGACAGAGTTTCGGGCTTAGCTACCCTACCCATGCCTACGAGTCAGGCTTGCAACTGTCCCCCCCAGACTTTTGGTATAGCTAAGGTAGCCTTTAGTCTCTTGACTTTTAGGGTTCATACCTAGGTAAACCGGAAGGCTATTTCTGGTTCACCTTGAACGGGCTTGGAAGGTAACCCTTGTTGAAAGTGTAGGAGGGCGGTTGGGTGATTCCTCCGCTTGTGCCTAAGAACCACTTCAAGGACACCAAGTAATCGTTCATCAGCTTTCTTCAGGAAAGTACATCTTTTACCCTTGTTTGATTGCTGAGACTTTAGGATTTTTATAGTGTATGCTCTGTGGTTTTTCCTGTGTTTAGTTGGCCTTAGGGTGTGATTTGTCAAATTTTCAATTCTAGAGGACCAAACTTTTAGAAGGTTAAGAAGGTTGAGAAACCTTCCTCCTCTCACCACATTGGAGCCTCCACCTCTACCCCAAAGGCAGAGATTAGACACTGACGGTTCATTTGAACCGGTAGGAATAAGTGAAGTTCTTGGTGAACCAGAATGGATAGCTAACCATTTTGATCTTGATACAGTTGAGATAGAAGAATTTTAGACTGACGAGTTTGCAAGGAACTTTAACACCCCCTTGACTGATTTAAACGATCCGGTGATTGTTTAGGTTAGACCTTTTGATTCACCTGTATTAGGTGTCCCTGTGGGTAGGATCATGTCTTCTGCGGAAGAAAGTCCTTTTGTGTTCACCTCAACCCTTCCAGTTGAAGGGGTACTACCTCCCCCGATAAGCACCCCTAGATCTAGTTTACCTTCTACACCTTTGACTTCAGCAAGCCGGGTGGTTCAACCACCGGTTCACTCAAACCTAGTAGGTACTTCTGCTGACATGGTTACTGGGATCCCCAGCATCCCTACTATTCCTTCTTCCTTTCCATATACTACCCAGAGTGGTCCGGCATGATCCTCAGCGTTTTTCCAAGGATTTCCTTGGAATGGGGGGAACATTCCCCCATCCAGTCCATACGTAGGTCCATCACCTTCCTATGTAGGAGTGCAGTTTGGGAACAACACCTCTTATGGGAAAAGTTTCCAAACCCCAATTTTCGTCCCTTACACGAGCTCTCCCTTTTCGTTGTTTAGTGGAGGGATACCTGCTCCTATGTTTCAGACCCCTACTTCTATGGGGACGGCCTGAACTTCTTACACTGCACCTCTCACACACAATCCTGTGGCTTATGGATGGAATCCATTTCAGAGCAATATTCCCACTTCGCAACCGGTGTCAAGGGGAAACCCCACTTTTACCCATGGGCATTCGGGGGCGGGTCCCTCTAATCCCCAGGCTGGCACATTTAGTACCCCGAGTTCGACCCAAACTTTTGTTCCTGGCAACTTTAAAATTTCCATATTTGTCAAAATTGATGAATGACCCGACGAGGCATGACCCCTTGTGGCCACCTGTTCCCACTAAATTGCCATCAGACATCCCTAAGTTTGAAGGAAAACTTGGTGAAGATCCTGGGGCTCATGCCACCACATTCTATTTATGGTGTTCTTTGAATTCGCTGAATGAATATTCAGTTAGGTTGAGGATGTTCCAGAGAACCTTGACAAGTACTGCAGTGAAATGGTATATTGAATTTCCTTTTGCTACTTTCAATAGTTTCTGGGACTTGGCTAGTGCATTTCTTAGCCACTTTCAGCTTCCGGTCCGATATGATTTTGAAACAGACTTGTTGTCTACTTTTAGGAAAAACAAGGCTACCCACATCTTGGATCACATCCAAGAGTGGAGGAGGTGAAAGATCCTTATAAAATCCACTATCCCTCCTGAGTTCCTTTTAGAGTGGTTCCTTAAATCCCTGTTGCCTTACATATCTAAGGACATATCCACCTCAGGAGTGACGAATGAAGAAGAAGCCATTCTCAGGGCCCAGCAACTGGATTTTATTTATTCACAATATGGGATCTTGTACGAGATTATCCCTGAGGCACCGAGGCTTTCGCACGATTCGGAGAAGCCTAAGCCTGGACCCCATGCCGATGGTGTGGTTGGGTCCATCAACTCTCCCACTGTAGAGTCTTTGGCTAAGCAACTTCACCAGTTGTCTGTCAAGCAATCTACGATGGAGGTAGCAAAAGCTTCCCCCTCCCCCCAAAGTGCAAATTTTTTTGCACAAACCTCTCAGAAGGGAAATCAACAACCCGACAAGAAGAAAATGAAAGGTAAGAAGGGCGAGGGAAACCAAAACAAGCAAAATCCCGTGAACAATGTTGATGGGGGCAAGAAAGAAAAGAATAAGGTCAAGTTCCCTTGTAAGTTGTGCCAAGAGGATCACCTTACTCACCTTTGTCCCCTTATGGATCAAGCCCAGAAGCTGCTTAAAGCTCAACAACTAGCTATCCTGAAGGATCCTTTTCCCCAAGGATAGAACTCTGCTTCAGCTTCTAACGTAGCAGGGGGAACTCAAACTGCCCCTGACCCAAACTATATCAACATGGTTCGATCTTTGACTTTGTTGCATACAAGGAACAAAAACTATGAGAAAGAGACTCTCGAGAAGGGTAAAGTTGTAGGTGAAACTTTGAACCCTCTCACAATAGAGAAGCCTGTTGAAATAATGCCCAAGATACCCAAAGGTGTCTTCAAGAAGACCTTGCATAACCCAAATGCTAGGGCTGCTTCAAACTACTCCGTGGTTGAATATTTAGCTCAAACTCCATGTGCAATGTCAGCTTTAGAGGTGTTACAGAGTTGTCCCACTCAACGGGATGCCCTCTTAGCAGCTTTAGGTAGCATGGACTCTTCGAGTCTCATGGCGAAATTTCATTTATCTGATGTTAAAATTTTCCTGCCTTACCATGTAGCCCTATCAATAGATGTCGTCCATGGTGGTAAGACCATTGGAAGGGTAGTCGTTGATGAGGGGGCCTCTACATGTGTTATGTCCCTGGCCTATTGGAAAGCTCTTGGATCCCTAGAGATGGTCCCATCAAACACTTTACTTACTGCTTTTGATGGAAGATCCTTCCATTCACATGGTATCCTGTTGGCTTTTGAGATTAAGTTGGCAGGAAATGTAGTGTCTGTTGAAGTAGAAGTGATTGATGCTCCATTGGACTACCATCTACTTCTGGGAAGGAACTGGACTTATACGATGTCAGCTATTGCGTCGGTCGTTTTTCGTGTAGTGGTTTTCCACATGAGGGCAAGTTGATTACTATTGACCAACTTGATTTTACCCAAAAAAATTGTTTAGAGTATAATGAGTCCACTGTGACATTGGTTGATCAGGTCAAACCTAATGCACAGAGCTTGGGGGTTGGAATGTACACATCACTGATGGGCACATTTGATCTTCCAGCCCCGGTTAATTACATTGGTTCTACTAGTGTGGGGAAGTCCATAGCTACGGTTGTCGATAGGACCGATCCTTGGGTTCTCCCAACCCCACATGAACCGAAAGTTCCCTTATTGGCAGTGGAGGTAGATTATCAAGCCATCACTCAAGCCACTATTGATCCCATTCCAGATCCTCTAATAGTCTCAAATGATTTGGAAGAAGTCTATTTGCCCGTATGGGCGTAAAACTCTTCGCATTCTATAGATTGTTTAGACATGGTTTTACCTTCCGATGAAGCTATTCTGGAAGCCATGAGTGGCTGTGATAAGATTTGTGAGGATCTTCATCATCGATCCTATTTTCTTCCAGAACTAAGCAGAATAGAAAACCAAGAGTTTTGAGTGAGACTGTCAGAAGATGTTGATATACCTATAAATCCCTTACCTAGGGAAGGAATGTTTGTCGAGGGGAATATGGCAAATATTTCTGCCATTATACCTATTAACATCTCTGTAAACCCTGATGTCATGGAAAAAATATACATAGGTGCAAACTGCTCTCCTGAAGAGATTTCCATCTATACTGCCCTTTTTAAGGAATTTTTCGATGTCTTTGCCTGGTCATATGAGGAGATTCCAGGCATAGATCCATTGATTGTTGAACATGAAATCCAAACATATCCTGATGTCAAGCCAGTTCGACAAAAAATAAGACCCGTGAACCCGCACAAAGCGGTGGCTGTGAAGGAAGAAGTTGAAAAGTTGTTGAAGGCTGGTTTTATATATCCCATCGCTTTGACTGAATGGGTGTCCAATCCTGTTCCTATTGATAAAAAAGCAAGGGAATATTCGTGTTTGTACAGACTTTAGAGACCTCAATAAAGCCTATCCTAAGGACAACTATCCCACACCATTTATAGACCAGATCACAGATTCCTGTGTGGGAAATGAGGTGTTTTCATTTATGGATGGTTTCTCCAGCTACAATCAAATTCAAATAAAACCGGAATACCAACATAAAACTGCTTTCATTTTCCCTTGGATTACATTTGCGTATAAGAAAATGCCCTTTGGATTGAAAAATGTTGGGGCAACTTTTCAACGGGCTATGAAATTTGCTTTCCATGACATTAAAGCCATTGCCAAACCATACCTTGATGATTTGCTCACACATTCTCGTAAGAGGATTCAACATCCAGATCATTTACAGTTGATATTTGAGAGATGCAAATATTATAAAATTCGCTTGAATCCCCACAAGTGTGTATTCTGTGTTGAGTCAGGAAGATTACTTGGATTCATTGTCTCTAGTAGAGGCATCCAGGTGGATCCACTAAAAGTTGAGGCTATTGTAAATCTGCCTCCTCCTCGTTCTCTCAGGAAACTTCAAAGCCTGCAAGGAAAGTCTAATTTTCTTTGACCTTTTATTGTTAATTATGCCAATATCACTAAGGGTTTCATGCGCCTGCTCAAACAGGACACCCCATTTGTATGGGACGAAACCGCACAACTTGAATTTGAGGCATTGAAAAAAGCTTTGCTGTCGACACCCTTATTACGTCCAACAGATTATTCTAGGGATTTTATATTATATCTAGCCACATCGGAGTCGACCATTGGGGTATTACTACTCGAGGAGGATGATAAGCTTATAGAGCATGTCATTTATTATCTTAGCCGTGCTTTGAATGGACCTGAACTTAGATACTCCCACGTTGAGAAATTAGCCTTAGCAGCTGTTTATGCTGTGCAGAAGTTACGTCACTACAATTTACTAAGGACCACCACGGTAGTGGCGGATGTGAATCCATTCCAATATGTTTTATCCCGATGGATTGTTGGGGGGGAATTTAACAAGTGGATAGTCATTCTCCAAGAAGTTGACTTGGATTTTCAGTCCGCTAAGTCTAAGAAGTCCTTAGTTTTTGCTGAACTTATAGCAGAATTTCCTACTGAAGAAGATGTAGTGGTTGAAGATGATTCATTCCCAGATGAACACATCTTCCTTATATCCACCTCTGATCCTTGGTACGGAGATATTTTTATATATCTCTAGACTTTGAAGTACCCTGCAGCTTGCTCAAGGGAGGAACGACGTAAATTACGCCTTCATGCCAAGAACTACCTCATTATAGGAGATACATTATATCGACGAGGGATAGATTTCATTTTGCGTCGTTGCCTTATTCATGAGAAAGTGGGAATTGTCCTAAATGATTCGCATAGCGGAGCATGTGGGGGTTATTTATCTGAGTTAGCAACAGCCCAGAAGATATTGCGTGCCAGTTATTTCTGGCCCATGATCTTTAAAGATTGTGTGGAAGCAGTGAAGCACTGTCATCCATTTCAGCTTTACACTAGGAAAATGCGGTCACATCCTGCTCCATTATTTCCCGTTGTCTCGTTAGGCCCCTTTATGAAATGGGGGATTGATTACGTGACATGCAACCCAGCCTCGGCTGGGGGGCATAAATACATCATTGTCGTTGTTGACTATTTTACGAAATGGGCAGAGGCAATGCCTACTTTCAAAGCCGATGGGGAAACAACAGCTTTCTTTGTGTTCAATCATATTATTGCACGGTTTGGTATACCCAAAGTGATTGTCACTGACCATGGCAGTCATTTTCAGAATGACATGATGATGGAACTAACTACCATGCTTGGATTCAGACAAGAACATTCTTCTCCATACTATCCACAAGCAAATGGTCAGGTTGAGGCTGTCAACAAAACTTTAAAAACTATCCTTAAACATACAATTGATGCAGCTCACTCTAACTGGCACATCATGTTATACCCTACTCTTTGGGCTTACTGAACCAATGTAAAGACTGCTACGGGTTTCTCCCCTTTCCAACTCATTCATGGGGTGGAAGCAGTTACTCCGATTGAATGTGAAATCTCGTCTCTAAAGATAGCTATTCATGTGTTACCTGATACGACTGAGCTTGATGAATGTCTAGTACATTTAGAACACCTTAATGAACATCATAGAGATGCACTGACTGCTAATCAAGCTCATAAAAATAGTGTCAAAACTCAGTATGATAAATCGGTCAAACCTAGGGTTTTCTCTGAGGGGAATCTTGTCTTGCTTTGGGACCAAGATAAAGAACCTCTGGGGGCAGGAAAATTCAAGGCTATGTGGTTAGGACCTTATGTCGTGTCCAAATTATTGAGTAAAGGTGCATATGAATTAGTTGATTTTGATGGGAATAAGCTGCCTAAGCCTAGAAATGGGCTCTACCTGAAAAAGTACTATGCTTAGGCTTAGCACTTTTTCTTGTATTTTTAGTGTATGTATTTTTTATGTACATTAGGTTTTTAGTTTTGTTTTTTATATATATCTGCTGGTTGTTACAGATGTCTTATGAATGGTATATAGGGTTCACTGATGGCTCCATCCATCATACTTGTAACTTAGCTTCGGCAGCATGGGTTATTTACTCTCCCTCGGGATAGCTTGTTGCTGCAAGAGGTGCTTATCTAGGTCCTGCTTCTAATAATGTTGCTGAGTATAGGGCTATAATTGAGCTCCTATGGGATGCTTTGTCACGTGGCACCACCCATCTTGAGGTCCGTTTGGATTCTCAATTGGTGGTTTCCTAGCTCAATCGAGCTTATCAGGTAGGAAATCCTATCTTATTACGTCTATTCATGCAAATTTGTTTATTGGAAAGACATTTTTAGGTTATTACTTTCAATCATATTTCACGAAACCAAAATTCATTGACTGATGCATATGCTAATTACATTTTGGATTGGCATCTCACACACATTTTATAAAGATATACAGCAAACATATGAAAAACATTTGTAAATAAACTAACAACAAACACCAATATATATATATATATATATATATGTAAAATATCTGTCCATAGATAGGTCAAGTCTGATTCTCAGATCCCGTCATATACAAAATGTACAAAAATGTGGATCACAGTCCATCAAAATGTCCTAGAACTAAGCAGGACCGCCCTGGTCACTAGGACCTCCTTGGTCCCCATGGTCCCTCTACACTCTGGCTTCCTCAGCCTCCACCGTCTCTATGTATACGAGCACTGCTCTAACCACTCGTCTGAAAAGACGTAGCCAAACCGGTGGAACTCCAACTACAGAATCCTGCATGGCTACAGTGATATGCTCTATCCAAATGGTAGGTACTCGTTAGGTCATCCTGGCCAGCTTCCCCTCTAGTACCCTGATAAATCATGGATCCTTGCCCATGACAAGATGAATAAACATGCGAGGGTGCCCTTCAGGGAAGACCGGTCCAATATCTACATTTTGACACATGAATAGGATTAAGACTTGTACATATGTATATATATATCATTTGAAAAATTCATAAAAATTTGAAAATGATAAAAAATTAAAAATTACTTACCTAGCTCTCCCCATGCTCCTCCTGGAGGGAGGACAAGGTCGGGGTCACCTCGGAAGTCCATCCTGGCATATGGAAACTGCTCCAATGCCGGCAGTTGTCATTCCCACCAAGTATAAAAGTCATCATCATAGACACTGTGTACTGAGTCTCCTCCTCCTTGGCAGAGGAAGATGTCTCCCCACCTGCTCAGCCTCAGCTGACGTGGAGATCTGATCGGTAGAGGTATAGCAAGGCTCAATGCTGGCACTCTCGAAGAAGAAGAAGGACACTAATATGCTTGCATAGCCAAAGTTTTTCCACCTTCCTCTCTTGCAGTCGGATAGTTGTCTTCTCATGATGGAGGAAACTCCTGAACACCAATCATAGAGAGCACCTCTAAAATAGTCTACTGCCAACCTCATTTGGTTCCTTGTGGCCAAATGTAAAGATGATGATCCTGAAATTCTTACAATGTTGCTAGCTAGTACTTGGAGAGTAAAGTATCAGATATCTACAATTGGAACACTGGTCCCTCTTTTTTGAGTACCCGGTGTACAGAACACATCTACATAGTTTTGGACACTTAAAAGGTCACCGCCCCTGCCAGTTCCCTCCAAGTTCATCGGTGCTCCTCGTCATGACAACCTGATAATGAAATATATTTCTTCAGTGGTAAGCTCCAAGGTTTCACCTTGTAGGTTGAACATCCCCAAGTCATCATCCCAATAATTTACCATGAACTCAAGTATGCGGACATTGGCCCGCATGGGTGATGTACAAAAGAATTTCAATAGCCCACTAGTCCGCAATGCCTGTATAGTGGGCGCACTTTGGAGTACCGCTTGGTCCATCATTTCGTGCTCCCTTTCCCTCCATTCAAGAACCATCTTTTACCTAGCAAAAACAAGTAATCTAATTCAATATTTCCATATCAAAATTCAAAATTTTTTGACTATATTTAACCTTTTGTCCTCCACGCAGTATACGCGACTGTCTACTTAGACATGTTGCGTACTATACACAACTATCTAATTATGCAACCTGCGTATAAAATGCGTATCCGCGAGTTTCCATATCAGCAACCCACGTATGCGCTGTGCTACAATTTAGGATGCTTTTAAATATGGAATTTGGACTCAAACTTAACATTTTCTTGGATCAAAATGAAGAGCTCAGGGTGTAGGCTTACCTACAACTGGTGGATTTCGATTTTGTCAGTCCAATTTTCCACAATGATCGAACAAAGGTCGAAGGTAAAATTTGCTTTTTATGGCTCAAAAGTTCAAATGGTGAGTTTGTTTTGATTTTTCCACTATTTATAGAAATTATATTTCTTAAAGTGGGTCTTTTTCTATAGTTTGAAATGTCAATCAACTAATACCATACTTTTGTGTTCCTTGGAACAGGTTTTTCACCTTTACAAAATGTTGTTGCTCCAATAGGGTGGTTTTGTCATTTCCAATGCATTTTGGCATCTTTATTCAATCCACA
The DNA here is from genome assembly GCA_001517045.1 of Pseudotsuga menziesii. Classification (NCBI taxonomy): domain Eukaryota; kingdom Viridiplantae; phylum Streptophyta; class Pinopsida; order Pinales; family Pinaceae; genus Pseudotsuga; species Pseudotsuga menziesii. The sequence goes on from LPNX010398007.1 coordinate 247,008, forward strand.
TTAACCTTAGCATTCAACATTTTGCCACGGACTATGGTATTCTAAACCATTAGTTCCTTGTTTTTACCATTGTTCTTCCGTAGCTAGGACCCTTTTTCATGAGTATCCTTCTTATATGCCTATGTCATCCTTTGGTACTCATGCCGCAACTGTTTCAGGTTCAGGGGTATCCTTTTAGCTATTTTTCATGCCAAATAGAGCTTCTTTTGACTCTCTTTTTACAAGCTATCTCTTTATAGGACTCCCTGCCCTTATGGAGTTTCTTTAAGCCTAGGGCTAACTCCTTCAAAATAGACTTGACTGCTGAGTTAACTCATCCATTCAAGCTCGTTAAGAATATGTGAACGGGCATCCGCATTGGTGGTAGGTTATCTCTTTCTCGGACCATGCAGAATAATACGAGAAAGGATCACTCTCTTTTCTTTTTGAATTTAGAAGAGTATTCTCAGGTATAGGTTTATCACTTTTCCAGACCTGAGGGACTAAATTTATGTAAAAGGAACACCCGGTTTGAGCTTAGTTTTCTCTTTTTCGTGCTCTGGACCTAAACATGAAAAAGATTCTGGATGTACATTGTGTCTTTGTCATGCTCGTTAAACACTTAAGAACAAAGCAACGAGTTTATTGTTGTAAGCCCCATTTATCGTAACCAAATGGATCTTTCCAAGTGATCTTGATTTCCTTCACACTCATAAAACTCAAGCTATTTTATGTTGTTCTGGAAGGAGCGTTGGGTAGGTGGTAATTTAACCTTTTTCAGACCTCCTTGAATAAGTACGAAACAGGTTCACCTTTTCTTCTTCGGAAGTTAAGAGAGTTCTTCTGTGGTTCTTTTTATACTTTTTCGGCCTCAGGAGACTAAATTGGACAAAAAAGGACCCCCCTGGAGTCTTCTTTGAAGTTTTCAGACTCTCTAAATGTGAAAACACCAACTGAGCATGTACTAGTTCGGGCTCATTAAATCCATGAATCAGTGACACTATCAAGCATTATTTTCCCATCTCTTCAAGGTTCTCAAAAAATGAAGACGGAACCGAGTTAACTTTCCTGGACTCGTTAAAATTTAACAGGGAAGGTAAGCAACAAGTTTTCTCTTGTTTCCAGTAATGGCATCAGGTCATCCTTGAACATAGCACTCTTTGTTTTTCGATATCCATGTTTCAGTGTCCACTTTTGTTCAGCTATTACTTTGAGTTTCTTACTCCTCCTCTTGTCCATTATACCTGGGGAATCTGATCATGTCTCCTACATGACAGATAAGTCTACTTTTTCTATCTATAAGTTATACGCTGCCTTAGGTCATCTCTGTGTTGTGCTCATTGTTCAAGGACTCTTCCCAATGCCTGATCTATAGCCTGATCCCATCATTGTTATATCTGTTATCTATTTGTGTCTCCCTTCGTTTGCCCAGTTCCTAGTCACTCTTGTGATTCGTTGGAGGATCTATTGCCTTCCTTATCACAGCATGGTTCTATTTCAGCACTTCCTGATGATGAAGACCTAGATTTTTGACGATAGTACCTCAGGATTCATTTTCATCATTGGTGAATTCTTTTGCTTCATTTGTCGATTATCACTTATTGGTTGACAAACTGTTGAATCCTTTCCATGTTCGACTTCAGCTTATCCTTATTCACATGGCTTGGATTGTACTGGTTCTTTGGGATCCTTTATGAAGACCTTAGTCCCTCTCCTATGGACTAAGTTGCTCAAGCTTATGTTCTATTCATCTACACAGCTTCCAGATCTTTGAAGACTCATCATTATTGTATATTGTGGCTTTGATCTACCTTTGTAATATACGTGGCTTTATACCCGTATCATATGATGTACTCAAATATTGTAAAGGAGATAGTGTTCCAGTAAATTGAACATAGCATCCCCATATGTTACTTTGTATATGAAATTACTATGTATTTGTTTCAGGTACTCTCTCTGCTCCATTGGATTTCTGAGTTCTCCAAAGATAAATATTATAATGTATTTCGACCATCGTTTCCCTATGACCTCACACATTAGGGGGCATCTGTTATCCACCTGAACAGCATCTCTCCGTCCGAGTGCCGACATCCCTCATGTTGGCACACAAAAGGAAATCTATAGATTGAGGGTTGCCCAAAACACTATAGATGGGATTATTATGAACTACATTCATCATCCATCCAGTTGGTTATTTTTACCCTTTAGCTATGTCAAGTTATATACGCGACTCTATATATATGCAACTCGCGTATTGTACACGAGTGTCCATTGTTGCAGGTCGCGTATGGATGTATACGCGGGTTGCTCTTATAGCAACGCGTGGGTCATACACAAGTTTTTAGTCTTGATACCTGTGTATATGTCCCTTTGACATTAAAAATAAAAACACGCGATTACTTGAGATTAGTTAAGCCATTTACCTTAATCTCCTTAACTGTCTCAACCTCCTCAACCTTCGAAACTTCCTTATTTCACCAAGTATAAATATAGGCCTTAGGGAGGGTGTTTGGTACATACACTTGGAGAGCAAAGTTATGCTAGTGGAGTTTATACATAAGTCTTTGGAGCAGTGGAACTTAGAATCCGTTGGTTGCAGAGGAGTCATTGTCTCAGGCGTTGGGTTGTAATCTGAACTCTCTCATTATTGTTAATAAAGAGAATCCTTCTTCCATATGTGTCTTGAATGTATTTCATGTATTGTTGTTTGGTAAATGTTTATGTTTCAACATTCTGTATATGATTTATCTAACCTGTTTATACATATGAATCATCTTGTATTTGGAATATTGACCCTTGATAGGTGAAGGAGAAAGCATCCCTAAAGACTTTGGAGGAGAAGCAGAGCGGAAGAGGATAAGCTAGGATCAACCGTCGTGTATCGGGTGAGTCTTTCCCATCCTCCTATTTCCTTTACTGCACTCTAGAGTCAATTGTCTAGAATTTTATTGAGTATGTTGGTAACCCCAAACCTTTGGTTATAAGGTGTTTATTCCTGTACAACACTATTCTAGTAAAATATATATTATTGTGTCATGTATACATACTATAAGGTCCCCAAACCTATCTTGGAGGTCGATGCATCTCCAGATCTCCCCGATAGTCCATCCTAGCATATGGATAGTCCTCTATTAGGATAGGAAGCTTCCTCCACTATGCAAAAATCTCTCGGGTGAAGAAAAGACCTACCAAGCCACCTCCCTCTGTGATCATTATCTCACAGCAAAGTCTCATCCAAGGATCACCTGGTCCCTCATTTCCTCTATTTGCATGCCACCAGGTAATTTGAACCTACTCTGTATTTGTTCACGAGCCCTTTGCTCCATACATACTACAAAATTTCCCTTATGATCCCACCATTAATCGTTTCGCAAGGAGGCCCCACCAATGTTCCACTGTTATTTTTTATCCATGTCAGCCATGACCCCGCATCACCCCTTTCAATACATATAAAACTTCCTCCTTGCTTGAATAACCATTACATAGTTTCTGTTAATCTCTTTTCTGACTCCTTAAAGAATGAAAATCTTGTCTACCATGCTTGCTTCCTTTCACACGTATTAAAGTATTTGAAAGGGTGTTTATGTGTCCTCATTTATCCCCTTTTTCGGACTGTGCAAACTAATTAAAGAAAACGACCACCCTATAGCCTTCCAACTCTTAATGGTTCCCCTTATATCTTTTTTATTTTTTTTGGACATTGGGTAGTAACTTACAAAAAATATCACTTATAGGTTGTATTTAAGCTCTTTTCCATCCCTTTCAGAAAGAAAATATCATCGAGCAAACTTGGTTTCATTCATGTTCATTAAATTATTTGAATGACCGTCCAATCAGTATAGGTTTAACCTTTTTTGTCCTAGTTGGACTAACTATGGAAAAGAAGTATCTTTTCCCCTTATGGTTGGGAGAGTTCTCCTTTGTACAATTTTATCATTTTTCGCAATTAGGAGACTACTATACGAAAAAGAGACCCACTGGAGCCTTCTTCCTATTTTGATACTCTATAAACATGAAAAATCCATTGAGCATTTACCATGTTGGGATGGACAAAAATCCACGAGATAGTATCATACTATTGAGTCTCAAAAATACCACATTTTATTTATCTTTCACATACCATTTATCACCTTATTACTATTTTATCCTTCCAGAAAATCATTAATATACGTCATTTTCATGATTAAATATGGGTTACCTTGTTATTTTCCAAATCATTTATTTTTTAGTATTTTGAGTGAATTTGTGGTTAATTATTGAGAAAAATTACATATTTTTATTATACTTTAAAGTTGGATGAGTTTGGTGATGCTTACAGGTGTATTTGAAGACTTTAACAAGTTCAAAAGTGACCACCTGGCCTCAAATTCGAATTTTATCTTCAAGATGTGGGCTAACTTCAAAGAGAATATCATGGAAATGTGGAGAGAATATCTCATCCAATATTTGTTGAGGATTTTGAGGGATGAGTTGAGAGAAAAGTGGGTTTGTTGAAGATTTTAAGGGATAAGACGAGAGAATAATGGATCTGTAATTATGATTAGTTATCTTGAATTCATGTATAAATAGGAGGGCTATCTCCTCATTTTGTTAGAGGCTTCTCTAGTTGTGTAGAAGTAGAGAATAGTTTAGATATTTTGAGAGTTAGTCATAGAGTGGAGTTTGATTGTTATGTAATGGAGATGATGCTTTAATGCATCAGTCTACTCTCTCTTATGTTAATCTGGATTTCTTTCTTATGAGTTGTTAATATAGATTTTCATGATTTCTTATGAATTGTTAGTATAGATTTGTTATGAGCTAATATCTATTTATCATTTGTAATTTGGTACATTCTTTTCATTAGAGATTATATTTCCCTTGTTTAATTTCAGTGTTTCTTTACCAAGTTTAATTTATGAAATTTCATGCTTTCTTAGGTTAGATTTATTTTCATATAATTTTCTATTTTCGTAACTTAGATTCAATTTCAATTGTAGAATAGGTTAGCAATACTCTACCCCTGCATATATTTTATATGTACCTCATAAGTTTACGCTCTCTCTGAGTTGACAATTAAATCATTGGATATATGTTATTGTTAGGATATTTAGACACTTAGGAGTTAGTTAAGATCAACTTGTGTAATATATCTGTTAGGTAAAAGTGTGTTTCTTTAGTATGCATTGGTATGCATTTATAAATATTCTAATTCGACAGTCACGATATGTTCTAGACATAGAGTGATCCGACGGTTCAACTTCTCTTAGATCATACCTACCATTGATCCGTGGCTTAACACCCGATTAGTCTATGATCTCTATTTAAAGAGCATATAGGGTACTTGGCTAGTTGATCGATTATGAGAAGCTCGTGTAACTTTCTTTATTTTGCATAATAAATTGCTCCAAGTAGCTATTTGGCTTGGGTCGTGGACTGTTTCCCTCTCAAGGGTTTTAACCACATGACAAACATCGGTGTGTTGATATGTGATCTATTTGTGTGAAGCGGTATCTGAAGGTGTTCGGTATTTTGAGAGTACCCTATGTACCCGAACATGGTATCAAAGCTTTTATGAAGAGCCGCTTTTGGTTTTGATCAAGATCTGGAACCGGTGTTGCTGAAACTTTTGAAAAGGTTTCTGGTTCTAGATTTTCTATGCATTTGTGGCCTATGAAAGCTGTTCCATTGCGTCCAGAGCACCGTTTCTATTTGAAAATAGTTTTTGTTTCACCAAAAACCATTTCCGTTTGTTCTAGAAACACCTATTTTGGAAAATCTGAAGGTATAATGTTACAGTGACGGATTTGTTTTTTTTTTTTTTAAATCTCTCATATTTTACTAGTATTTTATTAGATCTTTTGTTTTAGTGTCGGACTGTTGCCTTCCCTATCTGCGTATGCTCTTTGCCGTGCACCTTGCGCGATCGCGGCGAATCAGAAACGGTGAGGGAAAGTTTTTTTTCTTGTCTTCTCGGCTACGTATGCTATTTTCCGTGCACCTTGTGCGATCATGGCAAATCAGAAACAGCGAGAAAACTTGAAAACATAGACTTTCTGGGTAAGATAACCAAGAGCTAGCCCCATTGCGTGGAAAAAGTTTTTTTTTTGTTTTTGTTTTTCGTTTTTTTTTGTGATTTGCAGGAAAAGAAAGCAAACATGGAAAACGAGAGAGAAGAGTAAAAAAAAAATCCTTCCTCTTTCCATACTTTTACATACCTTTTAAACTTAGCTCACTTGGTCCAAAGTTGCTTTACACCTTGATAAGTCTTGATTTCAAGTCTTATCAAGCTACTTTTAGTGCATGCAATTTCTATTTTCAAGTTACTTGATTGTAAAAGTGTATCTCACATTAATAAAATAAAATAAAAGTGAGTCACTTAAGTCTTTTAATTTATTGCTGCACTATTTAAAAAGTCACATTATTGTAAAAGTGAACATCATTTATTCTACAAAAGTGATTCACTTCAAAGCAACTTTATTGTAAAAGTGATTGTCAAAGGTTGATCTTGGGAAGAAGGGGCTTCTTTTTTTTAGTTGGTTAAGTTAATATCTGCCACGTCACTATTGGGGACATCTTCAACATTTTCTTTGATCAAGCATAACTTCATCATCCGAAATCAGTTTTAAGTGCCGTTTTATTTAAAACCGCATATTTTTTCAAGCTCTTTGCATCCAGACAGTTAGTTTCTATTTTTTTAGCCATTATTTTACATTATGGCCACCCTTTGTGATATTATACTTACAAGTTCTAACTATTTCTCATGGAAATCTCATATGGAGGATGTTCTGCAAAGTAGGGGACTTTTCAGGATAACCTAAGGGAAAGAAACAGAACCCATTGATGATGATAAGAAAATTAAATGGGCAAATAGATGTGATGAAGCTCGTGGATTGATTGGGATGTCAATCTCTACAGATTTGCGATTCCACTTATCTGGAATTGATGAACCTGATAAAGCTTGGAAAAAGTTGGAATCTGTGTTTGGTAAACACAATGAAATTCGGGGTCATCAACTTGAAAATGAGTTACTTTCCTTGAATCCAAATGATTTTTCATGCATTCAAGACTATTTATCTAAGTATAAAACTATTAGACTATTATGTGCAGAATGAAAGATTAAGAAAGAAGACAAACAATGTATTTATCATATTCTTTCCAAACTTGGACCTGCATATTCTATTTTTGTATCTACATTCTACTCCATGAAAGAATCCTTGACTAAAGCCAGCTATCAAGAACCTAGTCTTAAATCATTTTGTGATTCCTTAATTAGAGAGCAAGATAAGCTCATTCATCTTGGAATAATTAACAATGCAGATACATCTGGGAAATCCTTATTGTCCCAACAAAAAGAAAAGTCCAAGCCTCCCAAGAAACAGAATTTTCGCAAAACAACAAGGGCCCCAAATCGTCTCAGTCAGCTCCTCCCTTAAAAAATAATAAAGGATCCAAGCAAAAAGGAAAGAAGACTGAGCGTCATTGCAATTTTTGTGGGAAAGATAATCATAATGAATCTAAGTGTTTTAAGAAGATGGCAGCCTTGGAAGTAGCAATGAAGATAAAGCCATCTTTTCTACTATGCATGAATGTAACACCAAACAAATATTTGTTGTTGATGATAGATCTCTAAGTGTTGTAGGATCTAAAACAGTTACAGTAGAAAATGGTCATTTTAGTGATGTACTATGTGTTCTAAAAATTTCCTGCAATTTGTTATCAGTCTATCAAATTACTCATTCAGGTGAAGGTAAAACTGTGACGTTTACACCTCACTAAGTTATAATCAAGGATTTTAAAAATCCTCAAAATATCCTTGCTACTGGAACTGTTGATGATATTACCAGGTTGTACAAATTTAACAACTTTGGGTCATCACCTTTTCCTTCAGTTTTTGTTGCTCATAGTGATAACTTGAGCAAACTTTGGCATGAGCGATTTGGTCACTTAAATTATCGCTCATTGCAACAACTATGTAAATACAAAATGGTGACTTGTCTTCCGCTGGTATATTGCAAGGATGGTGTTTGTTCCGATTGTGTACTCTGAAAACATCATCAAGACAGTTTTGACAAATGTGCCTCTTGGCATGCCTCGGTTCCCTTGGAGCTTGTGCATAGTGACTTGTGTGGCCCTCTTCCATCTGCTTCCTTTTCTAGTTTCAAATATTTCTTAACTTTCATTGATGACTACTCCAGATGCACTTGGGTTTACTTCCTAAAACTTAAGAGCGAAGTATTTAACATGTTCTTGGCCTACAAGTCCCTTGTTGAAAAACAATCTAGTCATCAAATTATTAAGTTAAGGTCTGACAATGGAGGAGAATATGTTAACAACAAGTTCACTAATTTTTGCACTGAACAAGGAATCCAACAACAACACACTATTCCATATACACCACAACAAAATGGTATCGCTGAAAGGAAGAACCACACTTTAAAAGTAATGGATAATTGTATGATCCAATCTAAGGGACTAAGTATTCAATATTGGGCTGAGGCCATAAATTGTGCAAATTACATAGTTAATCGCACACCCACTAAAGTTTTACAATGTATAACACCAGAAGAAGCATGGAGTAAAATTAAACCAGATGTAAACCACTTTCGTGTGTTTGGTTGTGAAACATGGGCTCACATTCCGGATGAAAAATGGAAAGCACTGCAGCTTAAAAGTGAAAAGTGCATATTTGTTGGATATTCTGAAGATGTAAAAGGTTATAGACTTATTCAACCACATTCTCATGATATAATCATTAGAAGAGATGTTAAATTTGATGAAAATCTCTTGGCCTGCGAGCCTAACTTGGCGGGTGTGCCATCTTTGGCCTGCGAGCCTGATTCGGGGATTGTGCCTTCTTCTTATTCTTCTTCCAGCTTCCTTGACAGGTTTTCAACTCCAGTTTCTAATGATGATAGTGAGGATGAAAATCCACCTCCACCTGCTCATGTGCCTCCAATTGCACCAGCACCAATACTTCCTCGATGGGTCCGTTCAACATGTGAAGCAGCTGGTGATCTTGCCGGTGATCCTAGAGATCAGCGTCGAACATGTTCTTAGTTTCAGCGAGCCTCTTCTCTTTTGGCTCAATTTTCTGAGAATCATGATCCAAAAAATTTTGCAGAAGCTTCAGGAAATCCATATTAGGATGTAGCTATGGATGAAGAATATCGTTCCTTAATTGCGAACGATACTTGGGATCTTGTTCCTCTTCCAAAAGGAAGAAAACTTGTCGGATGTAAATGGGTCTATAGAACTAAGTATGCATCAGATGGAAGTGTTGAAAGACTTAAGGCAAGGTTAGTTGCCAAATTTTTTTCCCAAGTTGAAGGGATTGACTACAATGAAACTTTTGCCCCTGTAGCAAAAATGAACTTAATCCGCCTTGTTCTTTCCCTTGCAGCCTTACATAACTGGGAATTCCATCAAATGGATGTCAAGTCTGCCTTCTTACATGGTGATTTACATAAGGAAATTTACATGGAACAACCTCCTGGATATGTTCAGAATAACTCTAGCCTTGTTTGTCTCCTTAAGAAATCCTTATATGGCCTTAAGCAAGCTCCTAGAGCTTGGTATGCCAAAATGGATAGCTTTCTCCTTGACACTGGTTTTTCTAGATGCGATTCTGACCCCAATGTCTATACCAAGAAAGTAGGAAACCATCTCATCATACTTGTTCTTTATGTTGATGATCTTATCTTTAATGGTAGTGACCCTAACCTTATAACCCATGTGAAATCTAGTCTTAAGCAAAATTTTGAAATGTCAGACTTAGGACATTTGTATTATTTTCTTGGTCTCCAAGTCTTGCAAACCAAAGAAGGAATATTTCTTTCCCAATCGAAGTATGCTTGTGACCTTCTTCGTTGCTTCCACATGGAAGATTGTAAACCAACCCCTTCTCCCTTCTAGTCTAGAGTCAAACTTTATTCCACTTGTACTTCCCCTGAAGTAGATGCCACCTTGTATCGTCAACTTGTTGGTAGTCTTTTATACTTGACTCATTCCCGTCCTAACCTTTTCCTTTGCCGCTGGTCATGTTTCCCGTTATATGCAAACTCCTCATGAAAGTCACTGGAAAGAAGCAAAAAGAATACTTCGATATATTCGAGGCACAATTCAGTTTGGGATTCATTATAGTACAGGGGGGAAACCTTTGTTGGTTGGTTTCACTAATTCAGATTGGGCCAGTGATCCTGATGATCGAAATTCTACTACAGGTTATGTTTTCAGTCTGGGATCTGGACTTGTCACTTGGGCTTGTAAGAAACAACAAGCTCTTGCTCTTTCTTCAGCAGAAGCAGAATACCGAGCCACAGTTAATGCCAGTCAGGAAGCTTTATGGCTTCAACAGATCCTTTCAGAGTTTGGATTCGAGCAGCAGCAGCCTACTCCACTTTGGTGCGACAATCAAAGTGCCATCAAGCTTACCAAAGATCTAGTTCTACATCAGCACAGTAAACACATTGAGTTACACATGCATTTCATCAGAAATCTTGTTCATGATCGTGTTATTGAAGTGCTCTATTGCCCTACAGATGATCAAGTTGTAGACATCTTCACCAAGTCTCTTACAGAAGCGA
>LPNX010398007.1:257701-303145 GCA_001517045.1 Pseudotsuga menziesii
TATGATCTGTTTGTGTGAAGCGATATCTGAAGGTGTTCGGTCTTTTGGGAGTACCCTGTGTACCTGAACAGTTATAATTTGTTTAATGTTTTACCCCAACATTTTGGCGTCGTTGCCGAGGAGGTGCTAAAAGGGATCAGAGTTTATATAGGTAGATAGTTCATTTTTAATACATAGAAAGGGGGAGGGGGAATGGTAAGACGCAAGGACAACTTCACTACAGAATTTTCGTGGTGTAACAACGAGACGCATCCACTTTGGTGGGTCACTCCAAAGCCTTGTTGTTTTCACAAGCATGTTTATTTTTCTGCAAAGTGTTTATTTTTTTCTACAAGAGTGTTCTTTCATTTTCTACAAATGTGATTTTTTTTTATGCAAATTTTCCCTTTTCATTTTCAGTTTGGATTGCTTTCATTTTTGCGCCCACCTTTATTTCATACTAACTTGTTTTTAATTTTGTATATGTTCATTTTTTATTTGTACAAATTTTTGTGCACTTTTAATTTCTATTTTTTCCATTGTTTTGTACTAACTCATTTTGTACTGTCTTTTGCATTTGTCATGTACTTTTTTTTCATTTTTTAAGCATTTTATTTGATGAGCGTAAGTTTTGAATTACTCACTGAGATCCTTGCAAAATATGGTATCTCCTCTTCTCAAGAAGATGATATCTTTACTGCAATTAAAAATGCAACCACTCCTCTAGAAGCGAAGGAAGAATCAACATCTGAAGAATTCTATACATCTGATAAGAAACAAGCATGCGAGAAGGAAATTGAGGAGGATGAAGAAGGGATCTCGGGTGATCATCATGCAAATGAGAGCTGCATCGAACAATGTTTCCAAATAAGTACTAGTTTAAATCAGTTTTGTTTTTGCTTTTATTTCATTAACTTACATTTTCAACACTTAGTTTTGCATATTTTTATACTTATTAGATTTCATTTTGTAAAATCGTATGTAAACATTCTTTTACTGCTTTTACATGTATGGTTCCACTGGAAATTTCACTACACGTAAATGATAGTAAATTCTTATTAAAGTAAAGTAGGTAGGTTTTGATTTCTTTCAATTAACATATAGGACGCTTTTCTTTAATTTGTTGTAATGGTTCTGTTTGTTAAAATTTTAATTTTTTAAATTACTATTTTTTAAAATTTTGTTAGGAATTAAAAAAATATAGTTTTAATCTTTTAAATCTAAAAAAATTATGAAATTTTTTATCTCTTTTCCTTTTCTTTTAGTAAATTTTCTAGTCATACTAGGAATAAAACATACATTAGAAATTATTTTTTTTCTTCTAAATATATGAACAATTAGAAAATAAAATAAATTAATTAATAAACAAATAAAAAACTATGTAGTTTTTGTTTTAATAGGTTGTTGTTTGTTTGTTCTAGTTTAAAAAAAATCTAGTTTTCACCTTTTAATTTTATTAGGAATAAAAAAATCTAGTTTGCATTTAGGAATACTTTAAAATAAATTTAAAACTAAAAAGAATATCTATTAAAAAGTTAAATATTTACTTGTTTTTAATTAATTTTCTCATATTAGTTTTTTAGTTTTAATACATTAACTTAACAAAACCTAATGATATTGAACATGTATATATAAAGGCTTAAATAAACCTATGTTTCTTAGTTAGTTTTTAATTTTTATTAAAACCTGCAATTATAAACATTGAAACGTTATTATATATATAAAAAATTTAAAGAAAATAAAAATTTTAATAAACATATATATATAAATTTTAAAAAAAAAATTTAATAAACATTATATATATATATATATTAAAACAATATGATTCTTTTTTTTTAACAGAAACTATAAAATGATTTTATAAAACAAGCTGTGCACAGCCATTCATTACACTAGTGGCAAAACAAAGTATTCTTGCAGATCAAAATTGCTACATTGAAAGCTTATCCTAGGAGTTTTCCAAAATACTACAGACAGAGTTCTTCCAAAACAGCTAATGTCGCGGGTAGCATATACCCTTATAAACTGATTACATAATAAAAGACAGTAGAACATTTAACCATAATTAAAGGAAAACAGATTAAGGATTGCCTCTAAAATTCCTGGGCTGAACTACAGACTCTTCCTCCATTGTATGCTCAGCTTCTGCAGTGGCTCCATTCACCCTGTTGCCCTAGTTCATGGTAATTAGACCCTAGAGATCTTCCTGAATCCTGTCAACTTTTCCTATTATCTCTCGAAGGTTACTTTCATTATCATCAATCTAGGCGTCGTGGTTGCTGATCTGCAAAGGGGTGCAGCTCACCGTTTCTCCTATGCTCTTAACCTCCCGCGCAATTTCTTTGCTGTCCATAATGCCGATTGCTAACATTTCATACAGACGCCGCAAGTTCTTTTTTATGTCCATTATTCCTACACTTTCACCAGCCTGAGACATTCTTGCTGCTCCTCTAGAGATCTCTATTCGAGCAAAGTGGATGTGCAAGGCACAAATAGAGCCAGCAAGGACACAAACCTGGTTCTCTACCGAGGAACCACTGAGAAAAAAACTGAGCGCTATGAGCTCCTGTTGCAGCAAGGAGCCCTCGTGCCTTTCTTAACAGACCAAAGTGCCCACAGCACCTTCCTGCCACCCTGTGCAATGACAACCCAAGACCGTGCTTCTTCCCAAATTGCCAGAATGCGTAAGAGTTATACGAGAGCCGAGGCCTGAAGACCACAACGCGGAGAGGAAACTGCAATGGCAAGTGGAAAAGGCTGCGAGAGCAAGCCTTTCCTTCATGAAGGAATGGGTGAGAGAGAGTGCTTGCCACGGGATACCCTGCAGCCACCCTTCTCCAACACCTGCAACTACATTCAAGAGAATTTGTACCTATAGTTTGTACAGGTCATCGGATAGTCCATATACCCCTATCCATCTTATGGTCCAGCCTCTCCCCGCGTTGTTAGGCCAGCAGCCCAGTCACAGGTAAATATCTCCTACTCCCCGCTTCCCTAAATATTACACATTATGGTCGTCCATCCCAACACAGGAAGTAATTTGTGGGTTATCCCTGAAGAACTCGAGACCATCTCCTTACGGGCCACGGATGACTGGATCTTCTTCCTGACCCAAGAGCCATAAAATATAAGGAAAGCACTCAAACTAGAAAGTAGTGGAACTAATGGACATCACTAGTTTTACTAAGCTAGTTGGATTTTGACGTTGATGGATAGTAAAGCTCGAGCTCAGGACCAAGCATAGTGCCTCAGTAAGGGAGTATATATCTTTGGGAGCCGCCCTCTATTCTCTCTATGCTCTCTGCCATACCCAAAGCAAGCCAATAGAAAAGTTTAAATTATAAATAAATGAAAGGGTGTTGGATCAACTTATGATTTTTCTTCTGGCTCTCGATCATATTAATCTTCCTCCCGAACTTTTGGCTCTTCCAGAACGGCTATTCATCTCACCTCGCGAACAAAAGTAAATACAGTTTTAACCCAGTTTCATTCCTTCCTCGAGCCACCGATTGTATTTAATTATATATCTAATATAAGTCACCACCACCACCAATAGCATAGGAAGAGGAGGCGTCTTTTAACTTGTTGATCGAATAAACCCTTGGCTGGCGAAAAAACAACACGGGCTAGGAACATAAAAAATGGCTGGGGAATCCACTATGAGAAGTAGTGAACAATGAATTTGAATGGCTTCGTGCAGTAAATGACACAGAGAGGGCTCTACATCACAGTGAAATTAATAAATAAGAGAAGTGTGCTGTAGAGAATCATTACTGTTGTGAGAATCGGTATTGCGTGGTAAGCAACTTTCTTCTGACTAGAATGAAGGCAGTACAGGCCTCCTCACATCCTCCATCAATCCTCTCCCTCGTTGTTAGATCCTTAAATACACAGTGATCATAAGCATTGCATTGAAGTTTTCCTTTACTCTCATGCAGCGAACTGATGGATAAAGGCCAAATAAAACTGAATGCTATCGGTGGAAGACATCTGTGGAAGACGGTAAAACCATCAACGATAACCCATTCCTTTACTCTCATGCAGCGAACTGATGGATAAAGGCCAAATAAAACTGAATGCTATCGGTGGAAGACGGTAAAACCATCAACGATAACCCCATGATGAGTGAATCTCATGGTCGTTCCAAAACTGCTCCTTGATCGGCCACGGAACGGCTCTTCTGAATGATGCCAAGGGTAGATCTAAGCTCAGCTTTGATAGTTGTCCTCGTCGCGAATGGTGTTGTCTTCATGGGTAGTGCACAGTCATGTTCCAAATAATGTCTTTGAAATATCTTGCTGCATTTCGATTCCCTCGTGGTTGTTGAATCGTTCTGAGAATGGTAATTATCCAAATACACAGCATCCTCTGGCTCGCGCACTATCTTTCCATTGTTTAGTGCACCTGATTCCCACCCCATTTTTTTTGTAGAAGATAAATTATAGAAATCTCTCGCTAATATCCCAAAAACGCATTGCTTAGCTTTACTTCATTGCAATGTCTTAACCTAATTAACCTTCTTCGTATCATCAGAGGGGAACTTGCGCATTTCGCCCCGAGTTTACTGTTTACTTTCGTTCGTTCGGTTTCGATGTTTTAGCTCTTCAATATCCTTATAAGTTTTGACGTTTATTTGTGATGAATTTGGAAGAGACTGGTGTCAACGCTGGGTTCCATGTGCAAATAAAATGGATATTGTGACGAGTTAACTGTCTATCCAAGGAGTCCTGTTTTATTGACCGTCGAAAGCTTCTGAATGAGGTTATAATAAAAAAAACCAACTATGCGATCTCATTTACTGGTGGCGACTAGCATGTTCATTGTGCTTTCGCGGGACGTAATAAAATATCAGGATATCAATATATTGTTTTCATGACATAATTTTTTTCTTAAATGTATTATACATGCTACAACGTTCAGGTAATTTAAACCAAGATAAAACGAATAGAGTAATTACAAAATTTATAACGCTTTTCTTTCCATGATTCTTGTTTGCATAAAATCGTGTCCATAGATAAATTTCTATTTAACAATTCAATTGTATTTTGATAAGCTTAACTCTAAGATAAATTTGAAATCTATAATGTCAATTAATTAATAAAGAGTAAATAAAAGGTGACACAACTTATTTCAAGATTATCTTAAATGAGAATAATACTACAATTTTAATTTAATGTGTATACATTTTCCCAAGTGTACACATTTTCCAAAGAACACAATTTTATTTCAATCTTTATTCTGAAGAACATTTTATCATAAGAAAGTTTTTTATTGACATAATTTATATTGGTTTTCAGATAGTTTATATATATATATAACTAACAATAATATTAAAATACATAAAAATAATTAAAAATATTTTTTTTAGATTAAACATAAAAGTTATAAAAATAAAAATATTTTATTTATTAAATAAAACTTAAATTAATTAAAAAAGAAAAGCACACAATAAAAAGCAAACACACATTTGTTTTTTTTTAATTAAAAAAAACAAACAATAATAAAAGGGTTTTGTAAATAAAAAATATTTGTTTTTATTATAATATAACAATTAAAAAATATATATATATAAAAACATTAGGTTTTGTAATAATAATAAAATATTATTATAACACTAACACAAAAATAAAAATACATATAAATACAAATTAACAATAGGTAAATAAATAAAATATAAATATAAAAAAGTAATCTAAGAAAAACATAAAATAATAAAATTAATATGCGTCTTTGAAATCGAAGCCCGGTGCTCTTGGAGGTACGCCTTCTTTTTAATTTTTATTTTTGCACAGTGGGACCTCACACATCTTTAGTTGAGGGAGGGTATCTGCATAGTCATTGAAACTGTTAAACTTATCATAGAAATCGCTTATTTCACACACTCCTCTCTAATCTAGATCATTAAGATAGTCTCCTTTTAGAGGGGTCGACCACTGAAAGGGCCGACACTCTCTCCCTATTGCACAATCATTACATAAAGACACATATTCATATCTATATACATAAACTTATAAGATTAAAATAAGCACATAAAAATTTGTTTTTATAAAATAAAATTTAGAAATAATAAAAGGATTATGATAACATTGCAAAACTAAAAATAAAATAAAATTAAAAACTAAAAACATATAAATAAATAAAAAGTATTAGGTAACAAATAAAATCATAAAATTAAAATTATAAATGAATTTGAAATCTTCTCAAATTTTATGATTGTTGCACTAACTTGTTTTTGCAAGTCGCTCAGAAATAAGTTTTGACAAGAAGGGTTGCTTAATATGCATTGCTACTTTCAGATATAAGAGCATTTTATTTATTTTAACTTTTTTTTAAGCACATAATTTCATATATTTTCAATGCTCTCACAAGTTTGTTGCAGGAAAATGCTAGTCTTTTGCATATTCAAAGACGAGCGTATGGTGCGCAGAAGTGATTTCTAAAACCGCATAAATTTTCACAAAAATGTTCCATTAAAAGCTTGAAGAAGTTGAGTTTCCACTATGTATGTCATGACATTTTGCTGCCACAACGAAGCCTTTCAGAGACCAATTACGTCATGTCTTGATTACTTACCCTTTTTTCTTCCAAGCTTATCCATCATCCATGCTAGAGTCTACTTTTTCTGCCTTATACATCAGAACTTCCCACATGTCTACCTTTTTGAGTCGCACACATTTTCAGTTTATCTTTTTACTTATGAATAAAACCATTTAGTTTCCTTTCCATGACTACATTGCTTTGTTATCCCTGCCATAAAAACGGTTTGATGTTAGCTGGAATATTTCACCTTCTGCAGACAGTAAGGTGTTCCACTGGTCTGAATGGTTCAGATTCAGAATAAATGAAGGACAAAGGTTGAAGACCCTCCCTGGACATCATAGATACCTGGAATGTGATGCTTCGATAGTAACCCTGTGTACCTGTAATCAACTTAAACACACAAACACATCAAAGCTACCAGAATATGATCTACTAATCCACGTTAGTGTCTAAGGAATCTAACAACATACATGTAAAATCAAATAACAACAATAATGTGGGATGGAAATCAGCTTTGTATTAATATAAAAATGGAGAAGTTTACAACCAATCAAGCCTTAGTGTTGACATGCATCTCCATGAAACCAAGCACTCCCATCCCCATAAGCTCCGACTTTAGCTCTCTATGCTCTCCAATGGCTTGGGCCAAGTGATCAATCCAACAGCATAACAATGCCTTAAGATTTCTTCCCCTTAACCATAGATATGAGCTCGTATTTATAAGGCTCAATGGATAGGGATGGTTGAGAGTTTAGTGGATGAGGTGGCCTCTAAGATCCTAGAATGAGAGATCTCGAGCTCAACTGACCCACAATGATAGGGATAAGGGAGGACATGAGGCTCATGATCTAGAAGCCTCAAGAAACTTCTCTTTTTTCCCTTTTACCCAGGGTACCACGTTTCTCCTTCAATCACAGAGCGATTATGGTAAAAAACGCTTATGGACTAAGGGCCATAAGCGCTGGCACTGCTTGTGGACAACAAGGGGTAGGCAGTGCGAACAAGGTACCGCTCCTGGACAACAGGGAAAGCGCGGTGCTAGGAATTTTTATGAAAGATTGAAAATTAGCATGGGTTTCCACTCCAAGCATTGGGATTAAGGGAAAATAGGTATGTCAAAGTTCTTATCACATGATGATGACAGGATTTTGGTATAACAGGATGCCCCCCAAAGCATGAGTCTTAGAGGGATATGATAAACAAGAGCTTTGAGAGAACAAGTCGTTGCTACGAGGTGAAAATGTCGGCTCGATCAGAGCATGTTGTCAAGTAGGCATCTGTAGTACATCAGTATTTTGAATCATAGACATAAGTAACCAACCCATGGATGCAGACCAACACAAGGCAGATCCATGAGAGGAATAAACAATCATGGCTACTAGAATACATCATAGATCCATGTGATAGAGGACTCAAACTTGGACATAGCTACCAAATATACAATGTAGGTCTATGTTATACAAACACAAATTTGAGCATAGCCACGATCATACAAATGTGGATCCATGCTAGATATACAAAACTCCATCGCAACTTGGGGAAAGCAATGAATGCTTTAAACAAATGCCCAAGGTCTTCATTTCATCTTCCACAAAGTACGATTCTATCCATGTGATTACAATGATCTGAAGTCGAACATGGTAGAAACCACTTGATTACCGGTCAATGATGTGAACCATTAACAAGTATGAGGGAGATCACCATTAATGTCAATGATTCCCAAGGTATCCTAGTACAATCTACTAAGTGCCAATAGATGTCCTGATGTCGAACACCCAGTTGATTCTATCGATCAAAGGTAAATGATGTGAACCTATGTCAAGAGTGAGAGAATCCGTCATTAAGGCATACAGATCTCAAGGTATCAAATATTGTTTCTAAGACTATTTCCCGAATGATGAGCTGATGTCGAAGGGAAAAGTCTCGTCAAAGGAGGGCCATGATGAGTCCCACATCGATGACATGAAACTCAGAAAATAGTTCTGGAATGATGTGAATATAGTAAATGATGTGAATATAGTAACCATAAGACTAACTCAAAGATACTAACACAAAGACTGTGTAGACTGCAGAGGTAAAACTTCTTCAGATCCCCTTTGAACATCAGGCAGCACGACAAAAAGACTTGGCAGCATGACTGGATGGGACAGACACACCATGCGATAGTGGACAATGCATTCTTTTGAAAGACTCAAAGGAGTGACATGACTCATGAAAGTGGATCATCGCGGAAATTAGATAAATGCCTAATTGACTGACATGATGTGCAGACAAATGCCATGTTCAAAGGTAACGACAAAAAACTACCATTATTTACAAAATGATTCCCTTCCCATTTCCCCCATCATGATCGATGAGTGCCTCTTTTCGGTTTTACGAGTTCAAAGACGGTAACAAACACTCGATATAGCTTGTCAGAAGACAAGTCCAGACTCATATGTTTTACAAACCAGAGAGAGGAGGGGTTCATTCCCAAAACGGGTCTCTCAATGTTTAATTTAACGAGTACACTTAAAGAAAACTCGGTATCGTTCAAGTTTAGAGAGTCTGAACGAGTACGGAAGAAGACTCCAAAGGGGTTCTTTTTCATATGATTTAGTCTCTAAGGCCCGAAAAAGTGTAAAATCATACCTTAGAGAACTCTTCCAGTCATGATTGGCTGGAGTGTTCCTTTTTCGTAAATAGTCCTATCCGAACCGAAAAAGAGATAACCTACCGTCGGACGGACGACTCTTCAAATACTTTAACGAGCGTGAAGAATATAAGATCGCTCGATGATATTTTTGTATTTAGAGGGCCTGAAAAGAGTTTAAAGAGAAATCTATGAGGTTTCTTTACACAATGTCATTTTTTACGAGCTTGGAAATAATCGAAAACGGACTCGATGATCTTTTCATGTTTAAAGAGCTTGAAAAAGAAGTGAAAAGAAGACTCCATGATGCTTCTTTACACAATGTCAATTTTTTATGAGCCTGGAAAGAAACTGAAATGGACTCGGACCTTTGATACTAGGTTTAAAGAGCGTGACCAAAGTGTCGTAATGAACGCTCATCGACCTTTTTCGTTTTATGAAAGTGCAAAAAAGCCATAAACAAACTTCCAAAGCTTCTTACTATGGTTCTCTTATCCTACAATCGACTCAAAAATAAGTGTTAAATGATTTAAAACTATCATTAAGGGATTACGACAGATAAACTTTGACTAAAATGTGATTTTATATCAAAACTATGGTATGTCAGACCCAAAAATGCCTATATAAGTCATGTAAATAGTAAAAAATCAAATCATTTCACTATTTACCCATAGTGGAGAGAATTTGGAGCACTTTCTTAGCCAGATCTTCAGCAGCTGATACCAGGAGTTTCCACTATCTATTTTTAGCACCGTTAGTTGCAGGTAACAGCTAACACCCTATTCTTTCATTTCATAGTGTTTATTTTGAGTTTTGGTGGGGTTTTGGGCTCATACGGGGAGCCCTAAAAACTTAAAAGTGGGCACCACGCCTACGCCTTGCTTGAAATGTGGTACCACCTGAGAACCTCGCCTATAACATGGTTCACAAGTTGTGCCACCACCTGTCTCCAACGATGCACAAGCGGTGCCGGCCATGGAGACTTTAAACTAATAGCATGAGAAATAATAAGTCATTCTTTTGATTTTTAATGATTAGGAATGATTATAATGCATGTTATGATTGTTTTTGGCAGGTCTTGGTAGCTCAAAACATGGTGATATGGAAAGAAAGAATACATGACAATGAGGATGCCTTTGCTGAGATAAATGTGCGTTGTATCGCTGCATTACAGGACTATGGGCTCTTAAAGTTCTTCTGGACCCCAAGCATGGTGTCACATGAGCGGTTACTAGAATACATACTATGGATGTGAAATCCAGAGTAGTAGTATTTCGAGGTGGGGGACCATATTCTTATAGTCGAAGTAGAGGACATCTACTTCTTGATTGGTCTCTTAAAATAGGGTGCCCCTATCTCACTGACAGGTTCCCATGGAGGGGATATCACCACTCAAGAGCTTATAGATCGTCACTGTGCTCCAAGGACGAGCACATCGGGGAAGAAAATCCCCATCAGAGCAGTGACGGATGGGCCCCTACGGACCGTCCTATTTACTATGCAGAGGGTGGCCAGGAGTCAAGGTGTGCATCAGGATTCTAGGGCACACATGTTGTATGCCATAGAAGCCATGGCACCCATGGTATTAAACTGGACGGAATCCATGCTTCCAATCTTCAAAGATCAATTGACTAACTGTCGGTAGGGAGAGCTAAAGTAGTTTGGATTTGGTTCCATTTTAGCCTGCTTCTTCTTTGAGCGGGTACCACAGATGAGACCTTAGGTGGTCTTCCAGATTCTGAGAGCACAAGACCCCCGTATGCTGAGGTGGGTCCAGGTCATGGCTCATACAGGAGTAGGTAGAGGAAGGGTGAAGTTCGGTGATCTGTTCTTCAGATGGATCTGAGATCAGATCCTCATGGTTGAGGATTATGCTTATGCAGGTACAAACTTCACCGGAGATCCTGACCTACAACTCCCACCTGGCGGACAGTGGGGAGACATCAATAAGAAGCAATAAACCCTAAAATGGATGAAATGTTTTTTTTTATGTTTTATATTTTTTATGTTAAGTGATGAGACTTGTATATTCTCATGCAGATGTTGGAGCAGCGCGACCTGGAGGAGCTTCTCCGTTGGATAGGCGAGCTGGAGCCCGTTTTGTACCACGGGGTGATGATATCATCAGGGAGCTAGAGGAAAACCTGGAGAGGTTGACCTTGGATATCCCAGATTTTGACATTGACGACCTTCTGATGAGATATTAGAGATCCATGGCGGAAGTACTGGGTTGATTCAGTAGGCTGCTACGTAGGGTAGCTCAAGCAGTGATGTGCTATCATAAGCACCACTAGTGTATGAGACATGTACTAAAAGCTGACATCTTCATAATTTTGTATGATGATTTTTCCTGAAATCCTACGTGCTTCAGATGAGGTCTCGGGACCTATTTTTTGTAAACTTTTTTCGTATATATATATATATATATATATATAGAGAGAGAGAGAGAGAGAGAGAGAGAGAGAGACTTTTACACAGTGTTTATATGTTTCAAATGGCAAATGCATTTTCTATGAGTTTTATGTGTCTTTGAATGTTTATTTACAATGTACCATGTTTGATTTTAATGTCATGAATGGGCAATATGCCAATCTAGGATGTAATTAGCTAATGAGTCCACAACTACATTATGTTCCCTAGGGATATGCCTATAAGCGATGGTTTCAAATGAACTTTCTAGAAAATGTACTCTCCGAAATAGGCAAAGGAGCACGGGGTTTATATTGGTGTAAACATAGTTTAAATGACAACCCACGAGTTGTGAGTCTATCAAGACTACTAGATCATGAACATCCTGGGAGGCGGCTTCAGTCAGAAGACCAATGACTGCTTCATACTCGGCGATGTTATTAGTAGCGACACCTATACAAACCGCTCTTGAACTGACCAAATCTTCAGCTGAGGAATAGAGGACCCAAGCAGTCGAGGAGAGATTCAAGGTGTGGTAGTAAGCACCATCAGCGAAGCCGTAGAAATCCATTTCCATGACCAAAACATGGTATAAATAGATGTGAACACTAAACTCAAAACCATCTTGAAAATACTAAAAGCACACTGAAAGTCAATCAATATACATATATACAAGATACTATCCAAGAAAGACCTAGGCATAGTACCTTTTTAGGTACAACCCATTGCGAGGTTTCCCCAAAGGGATTCCATCATAATCAATGAGCTCGTAAGCTCCTTTCTCTAACACCTTAGAAATAACGAAAGGTTTGTACCACATGGACTCGAACTTACCCTTCCCTAGTTTGTCACATCTCTGATCATAAGTCAATACTAGGTCACCCTCGTTAAAGACATGAGGTTGAATGAATTTATCATACTGCTCCTTGATGCGTTTCTTATGTGCCTCATTAGCCAAGGTAGCATCTCTCTGAGTCTCGTCAAGGTTACTTAAGTACAAAAATCTTTCTTCCTCTGCGAAGTGTCTAGGAGAAGTTCGACAACAAGTTGTAAATATGGAATCTGACATTTAATCGGTAAGACAGCTTCAAGTCCATAGACAAGCTGGAATGGTGTGAAACCAGTGGTTGTTTTCACAGAAGTCTGATAATCTCAAAGAGTGGAGAAAATAACATGGTGCCAGTTGTATTTATGATCTCCACCAGTTGTATTTATGATCTCCAACCATCCAACAAAGCATAGTTTTCAAAACTTTGTTAATGGCCTCTACCTAACCATTAGCTTGTGGATAATATGGCGTAGAGTTTTCATGGTGAAAACATATCTTGGCACTTAGTTCCTCCATCATTTGATTACTGAAATGGGATCCATGATTAGTAACGATGGACTATGGAACTCTAAATATAGCTATGATATGATTGAACAAGAAGAGAGTGGCAATCTTACCATCTTATACATATGTAGGCATGGACTCAACCCATTTTGTGAAATAATCAATGGCTATGATGATGTAACCATGCCCCCCAGCTGAGGTAGGCTCACAATGCATGAAGTCAATCCCCCATTTGGAGAATGGGTCAACAACAATGACAGGGTGTAGCGGAGCAGGATGGGTGTGCTTTTTAGGATAAAAGTGTTGATAAGGTGGGCATTTCTTAACAGCCTCATGACAATGTTTGAAGACAGAAGGCCAAAAATATCCAGCGTGAAGGATTTTTTGGGCTGTAGCCATCCCATATAAATGACCGCCACATGCTCCATAGTGGAAATCATTCAACACATGTCCAGCCTCCTCATCGGTGAGGCATCACTGGAGAATAGATTCAATCCCATGTCTATACAAGGTATCATTCAGGATGAGATAGTATTTCGCATGGTGTTGGATACAACGACGATCATCATGGGATAAACGCAGTTGAAAATGTCATGTTTAGAGATAAATAAGTAGATCTCCATACCAAGGATCGGTAGTGCTAATCAGGAATAGGAATTCATCCGGAAATGAATCACTGGGCTCAAATTTCGTTGAAGCATAGGGAAGATCACACATAAGCTCAGCAAAGACCAAGGATTTCTTTTATGTGGCTTTGGAAAATTCTAGATCAAACTCCTAAAGTATGACTATCCAACAAGGGTACTTGCCCTCGAGCACCTGACAAGTCGGAATGTAATACAATGGGTTCTGGTTTGCCAATACAGTGGTAGTGTGGAGAAAAATTTAGTGACGAAACTTTTGTACAGCAATGACCGTGGCCAATGCTAACTTTTCCACACATGAATAGTGAGTTTCAGAATCCATGAGATTCTTACTGGCATAATAGATCATGTGCTCCTGACCGTGGAGATTTTCCTGCACTAAAACAATAGCGATGGTAGTAGCGGAGGCAGCAATATACAAGAGAAATTCCTTTGAATAATTCGAGGGGTGTATCACGGGTGAATGCGTCAGAGCATGCTTAATATTATCAAAGGCACGTTGGGCCTGGTCATCCCAAAAGAATGGAGTGTTCTTGTTGAGGAGACACATGTAACCGTGTGTTTTCTCTACAAAATTGCACACGAAACGGCAGAGAAAGTTTGCCTTCCCTTGCAAACTTTGGAGTTCAAGGAGATTAGTTGGGGTTGGTAGATCTAAAATGGCAGAAATTTTTAAAGGATCAATCTAGATGCCATCTTTGGATACCACAAAACCTATCAAACATCCCGTCTCAACGCAAAAAACACATTTATGCGGATTGAGCCGTATATTATAATGACGGCATCTCAAGAATATCTCTCTAAGATGACCAGGGTGGTCCTCTCATCGCTATGAATGAGCAGGGAGGTCATCAAGGTACAGTTCAACAATATGTTTAATATTGTGAAACGCATAGGACATCATGTGCTAGAACGTGGCTCCAACATTTTTCAAGCCAAAAAGGGAACTTCTTATATGCAAAGGTTCCCCATGGAAAAATGAATGTCATCTTATGCTGATCAGATGGTAATATCTCAATCTAATTATAGCCATAGAATCCATCCATAAATGAAAAGATGACACTTCCAGCACAGTTTTCGATAATCTGATCGATGTGCGGGGTAGGAAAGTTGTCCTTGGGACAAGCTTTATTCAAATCCCTAAAGTCGATATAGACTCTAATGGCGCCCTGCTTTTTATTGACAGGGACAACATTCGATACCCATTCTATCAGGGGTACAGGATAAATAAACCCAACATTGAGAATTTTCTCAACTTCAACTTTAATAATTGTGGCCTTCCGAGGATGGACTTGCCCTAGTTTTTGCCTGATAGGTTTAGCCATGGGATAGGTTTTAATCTCATGGACCACAATGGATGGGTCAATCCCCGACATCTCTTCATAGGACCAGGAAAAATATCACAAAATTATTTAAAAAGTGCCTTGTATGCTTCATATTCATTTGCCAAGCAGTTCTCCCAACATGAACATGCTCGATAGTATCAAGATTGGATGATATGTCAATCGGATTCATCTGAGTAATGTTGCAAAGGTTTCCTTCAGAATCTGTATCTTGCAACAATATAGGACTTTGGGGTACGTTGACAATATCAGTAGGAAACAAGGTTGCAAAATCATGGCTAACCAAAATGGTGTTGGGGAGGAACATGGATCTATGATGGTGATCCTCCCGAATGGACTCATCAGTATTCATGATCTCCATAATGGACTCATCGAAAGGAAAAGTCTCAGAGAGATAATCTAGAACAGGAAGAGAAGGCTCTAACAAGTACGGTAAATGGTAAGGATCCGAAGCCACTAGATGAAGGTCATCTATGTGATCATTGAAAAAGGTTTGAATGATGTCATACATAGCTTCGTGTGGACTCAATGAGGTGGACTCAACAACTTTTTTACTCTTAGGTTCATAGATCATATGGACTATCATGGTATCCATGCTAGGAGGAGTGGATGGAAAAATCCCCATAAGGGATGAATCCTTCAACATGCCTACCCCAATCAACTGGTAAGGAGGAGGGGACTGGCCTAACATGGGGATGTTATTAGCCATGGAGGTAGTAACATCTGGCGTACAGAAATCAAGCAATTCTCCCTAGATGAATAAATTGGATTGTTCAAAATACTGTTGAGGTGACAACATTCATGGCATAGAACCAATTTCTTCCTAAAAGGAGGTTGTAATCTAAAGGGGCGTCTACCACTTCTACTTGAATGGAAATAGTTTTTCCCCCCAGTTCAACCGCTAGGGCTTATATGAGACCATGGGGTTGGAAACCCCATCCGTCAAAGGTCTTGAGGGTCGTAGGTGATGTTACAAGCTCAGGAGAGCCGAGAGCCTTCCAACAAGACAGAGACAAAACCGAGTTCGAAGCTCCTTCATCTAGTACCATTAGAAAAACTTTCTTTCCCACTACTTTCGTAATGATCTGAAAAGCAAGTTTATGTGGTAATCTAGGTTTATAGTTCTCAACATTGAAATGAATCAAGTTAGTGTTATCCGAGTCTAAAGCTCCTAATGCTGTCAACAAGTGTTTTCGCTGTGTAGGGAAACTTTGGAGTACTTCTAAGGTATACATTGCACAAGGTGCTTGAGAGAGATCTTCAACCACATTATAAAATTGAGCAGCTTGGGCATTGGGATTAAAGACAGCCTTTCGAAGAGTACTCTTAGGTGGACACAAAATCATTTCGAGAGTAGGCTTCTCGCTAGATAAGGGGACAGTAGATGAGGATTCTGAAGAACTAGTTGAGGGAGCTTTCCCTGAAGAAGAATGATCTTCTTTCTTATCTATGGGTTTGTCATAATTCTGACTTCGAGTTTGCAAATTGATGGTATCTCAGGACATCATATGAATTTACTCCGACGAACTAGAGTTACCCTGATTAGACATGTGGTCTATCAGCTGTTGCTGAGAGGGGAAAGGAGCCGTAAGTACTACAGGTGCGGGATTGAACTTCAAAAACTGGGATATTTCATCCCGACGAGGACACTTCTTTGAAAAATGGTCGCCTCTGCATAGCAGACAGGGATATCTTTCCTTCCTTTTCCCTTTATTGTTATCACTGTTGGTTGGTCTTGGAGTCTCCTATTGGTTTCCAGGTTTTTTATTTCTATTTTTACCTTTCTTTTTATTATTACCCAAGGTTTGAGTACTTTGAATAGAGTTGACCTCGGTAAAAACCTTAGGAGTCGAAGGAGTAGGGGTGGTAGTTTGGGGTTGCTTGGAAGGTTTCACTGCGAACGGGAACTGGATTGAGCCAACAATCCCATCAACAGGTACTTTTGCTAGTGGCTTGGCAGGATCGGTGCTGGGGCGAGGAGCTTGAGGAATCAGGCCATAAAGAGTTCCATAATAGGAATAAACCAAGTCTAGGTATTGAGCCCGATTAATATCCCGCTCTTCAGTAACGGCACCGCCCATAAACACATCTCAGGAAATAGGAGGAAACAAGAATTTGGTAAACCAATCAGCTAATAACTGATCTAGAATAGGGGCCTTAATAATCCTTCTCCACCTTCTCCACTCATGAATATGATTGGATATGTGGGTGGAGGTGTTCTATCACAAAGAAGTTAAAAGATCAATTCCCGTTTCATAATGAATAGGGAGTTGAAAGTGTGTAAGAAACACGGTTGCCTACAAGCCAAAATCCACAAACAAATGTTGTCGAAGTTCAATGTACCACTTTGCGGCTGTACCAGTCAAAGTTCGCTGAAAGAGTGGAAATCGAACGGAGTCAGCCATGAGGGATTTTGAAAAACACCACAAATGGAATGTCATAACATGGTTCTTTGGATCGTCTCCCTACTTCCCATCGAATTTTGGGACATTCGATGGTAACTTTACCGGAATGGGAGGCCACGAGGGATTGGGTCGAATGGGGTCATTAATCAACTTGGACAAGTCAGGTAAGTCCAAAGTTGCTAGGAAAGTTAACTGTCGGCTGGGTTTCACATACTGGTAATATTGACATGGCATCTAATTACCAGTAGAACCATAAGTTGACTGAAAAATAGGTTGCTGTGATGAAGAACTAACGGAAAATCCACCCGCAGGGGGTTGATTTTTGGGATCACGACCGCTATGACCACTAAGGCCTCCCGGAGGAGGACCACCAGGGTCACCGGGACCACTAGGACACCCAGGACAACCAGGAGGTGGACCACCAGACCCTCTAGAGTGTTAGAATAATCAATCCATATTTAGCTACCTTAGACATTAATTAATCCATTTTTGTCTTATTTGCCTAATTTCCATATTCCACCTTGTGCAAGTTGTTCTCCACATGTCCAAAGTGGTCAAAATTGCTAAAATTGAGTCATGGAGTGCTTGGGAAACCACTCATAATCAAATCTGCTTTATTCCTGGCTTTCCTAGCGCATGTCTACTTTTTCTGCTTTATTTCCTGCTTTGGTGAGTTTTAAGGCAATTGGGAAAGTTTGACTTGGTGAAGTTAACTTGTTTTTTGTCCTCAACATCCCCCACTCTTTTATCCTAAGAAAAGAATGTATGAGTTGTCCTGCCATCATCTATTAGCTTGCCTAATTGATTTTTCCAATTCGTGAGCTCCTAGAATGATTTGGAAACTGCTTTATGCACCTATGGGGGATTTGCTTAGATTTAGTAAGCTTGTTTTGACCAAATTCGAATGGAATCCTTATGCATTCGAATCTATCATATAATTATTTATTATGGCAGACTATGACTTCATAAGGTTGGCTATTGTACACTTATTCAATACAGATTAGTGTTCTGCTCCATATTCAGTCTCCTTTGTGTGTAATTTGCATGTGTAATTGGCAATTTTTGTGAGTGTAATTGTTCTAACACCTGGGTTCAATTTCTACATGGTATTAGATCCTTTGTAGAATGATTTCTCTCCTTCCAATTTGTTATTGCAGGTTCGACATCATTGACTGGGAGCATTCTGCTGACTGAAGGGACAATTTCTGAGCTATGGATCAATCTCAGAAGATCATCTTAACTCCATTTAACTTCTTTGAATGGAAAGCAGAGATGGAGATACTATTGAGAGAGAAAGGCTTCTACAGAGTGACTATGGCAATAGAAGCAGAGCCTAATGCAGCTACAAAGAAAATTAAATGGCACAACAGGAGGGATGAGGCATATGGTCTCTTGTGTCTGAGCATATCCAGAGACCTCCTTTTCCATCTTGATGGATTAACATCACCAAATGAATTATGGGAGAAGCTTGTTCAATTTTTTGGTAAAAAAGATGAGATGAGGGGACATCAAATTGAAAATGAATTGATCTCCCTAAGTCCCAACAGCTTCGAATCCCTGCAACTCTACTTTTCCAAGTTCAAAGCCCTTGTTTTGGTGTTGTTTTGCAGCTAAAATAGTGTGGAATCGAAAAGAAGGAGGAGCAATTGGTTTTGGCCATACTCTCGAAGCTTGACCATAACTATTCAGTTTTTGTATCAACCTTCCATGCCACAAAGTTGACAGCTCAAGCCTGGAAAATGCCTAGCCTTACAAATTTCATGGAATCTCTCACACAAGAACAAGATAAATTGGTGATGATGGGCACCATCAAACCTTCCAAAGACCAAGCTCTAGTTGTTGGAGATTCGAGGGTGGATTCAAAAGGCAAGAAGAAATCTAAGAAGCCACCTAAGAAAAAAGAGAGACAAGAACAAGTCTCCAGAGGAGCCCCAAGGTTCCAAGAAGAACTTCCAGAAGAAGAAGAACTAAGGAGAAATGAGCAAGTGCGAATACTGTAGTAAGGGAAATCATCTTGAAAGATCCTACATGAAGAAGCAAATTGACATGCTGACCCAACTCCTAGAGAAGAATGGCATCTCCCTTCCTGATAGCTCAAAGAAGAGGGAAGGAGGATCAAATTCAGAAGATAGAGAGAGAGTTCATGCATTGGTTGCTAGCACATCAAGCTCACCTAGTTTCATCATTGATTCTGGAGCTTCAAGAGATATGGTTTCAACCAAGGAGGCATTCACCTCACTTGAGATGTCAAAAGGTCCACCAATAGTACTAGGAGATGACTCTCTCACTGAAAAGTTTGGCAAAGGGAGGATTGATCTTGACCATGGTAAGTTCAGCAATGTATTGCATGTTCCAGGTCTTGCCTCTAACCTCTTATTAGTGTATCAGATGACCCACACAGGGTCTCCAAAGAAGGCCATATTCTCCCTTAATGAAGTTGAGATCACAGAGATCTCAAGTGGTAAATTCATTGCAAAAGGAGTTGCAAATCACACTTCAAAGGTATACATGTTTTCACACTTCCTACCCTACTCAAACCTCTCTGCTCTTCTGATTCATGCTAATGAGGCAAGCAAGCTTTGGCATGAAATATTTGGCCATCTTAACTATAAGTATCTTTCTGATCTTAGTGAAAAATAAATGGTCATAGGGTTACCAAAGATTAAGTTTTCCAAAGGATTCTGTCAAGGTTGCATCTTAGGAAAACACCCAGAGCATAAATTTGAGAAAGCTAGCTAGTCATGAGAGAACCTCTGCACCTCTTGATTTGATCCACAGTGATGTTTCTGGTCCATTTCCTCATATGTCAATGATTCAAGCCAAATATGCATTGACATTCATAGATGACTTTTCCAGGTACTGTTGGGTTTACTTCCTGAAACACAAGTTTGAAGTTTTTTGCCTTTTCAAAGTCTTTAAGGCTTTGGTTGAAAACCAGTCTAGGAGGAAACTCAAACTCCTCAGATATGACGATGGTGGTGAGTATGTCAAGTTTGATTTCATTCAATATTGTGCAAATGCAGGTATTTAGATGCAACATTCTATTCCTTACACACCACAACAAAATGGTGTTGCTGAGAGGAAGAACAGATCACTGAAAGAGATCGCAACCTGCATGATGGAGGCTAAGACTTTGCCACCAAAGTTTTGGGCCGAAGCTATAAAATGTGCATCCTATATCTAGAATAGGGTTCCTCAAAAAAATCTTGATGGTATAACTCCTTTAGAAGCATGGAGTGGGCACAAGCTAGATGTGACCCATTTCAGTATTTTTGGCTCAAGGGCTTGGGCTAGAATTCCAACAGAAAAGAGGAAGGCTTTGCAGCCCCAAAGCCAAGAGTGTCTATTTGTTGGGTACTCTAAATATTCAAAAGGGTACAAGCTAATCAATTTTAGCACAAACAAATCCTTCATTGAAAGGAGTGTTTAGTTCCAAAAAGAGCCTTTAGCAGCAGTGGAAGTTGGAGAATCCTCTTCACCACCAGAACCATTGAATGTAAGTGAAGAGATAGTTGAGTTTTCTGATTCTGATATTTTTGATAATGATGATTTAATTGTAGATCCTAATAGTCCTACAAGACCAAAATGGGCAGAAAATACCATTTATGCAGCTAGAGAACTAGCTGGAAATCCTAATGATCCTAGGAGGACTAGATCTCAGTTTGAGAGTGCTCTGTATATGAAAAACCATTTGTTTACAGAGAAATGCTATATGATGGTTGAATCAGAACCAAAAACATATGAAGATGTAGCAAATGATCCAAGATGGCAAACATCCATGAAAGAAGAGTTCAACTCACTCCAGAAGAACACCACTTGGGAGCTAGTTGATCTTCCCCTAAGGAGGAAGCTAGTTCAGTGTAAGTGGGTTTAAAAAACCAAGTTTGCTGCTGATGGTTCACCTTTGAAATATAAGGCAATATTGGTAGCCAAGGGCTACTCACATGTACATGGCATATACTACAATGAGACCTTTGCACCAGTGGCAAAGATGGACTCCATCAGGCTAGCCTTAGCCACTACAGCTTCGAAGTAGTGGGAGGTACATCACATGGATGTAAAGTGTGATTTCCTAAATGGAGATATTACTGAAGATATTTACATGCAGCAGCCTCAAGGATTTGCTATTAATCCATCTCTTGTGTGCAGGCTAAAGAAATCATTGTATGGACTTAAGAAAGCCCCCAACGCTTGGTATGCCAAGATTGATAGC
The DNA here is from genome assembly GCA_001517045.1 of Pseudotsuga menziesii. Classification (NCBI taxonomy): domain Eukaryota; kingdom Viridiplantae; phylum Streptophyta; class Pinopsida; order Pinales; family Pinaceae; genus Pseudotsuga; species Pseudotsuga menziesii. Next base: position 279,200 of record LPNX010398007.1, read on the forward strand.
TTTCTGCTATCATTGAATTTTGTTCGATGCAAGTCAGATCCTAATGTCTATTTGAAGCTGATTCATGGTTCTTTAATGATTATTTTCTTGTATGTTGATGACCTTCTCATTACAGGAAGATCAAAGGATGAAATTGCCTCCTTGAAGGATGCAATGAACCATGCATTCTCTATGACTGATTTGGGGTTATTGAGCCAATTCTTGGGGTTCGAGATTGCTCAAACCAAACATGGAATAAAATTACATCAGTCCAATTATGCCTTGTATTTTCTGAACAAGTTCAACATGAAGGATTGCAATCCAAGCAAGACTCCCTTCCTTTCAAGAGTTAAGCTTGAAGAAGCAGATTCTTCACCTACGGTAAACAATATACTATATAGGCAACTGATTGGGTGTTTGCTGTACCTTACATACTCGACCTGATATTTATTATGCAGTAAGTGTGGCTTCAATATACATGAATCAGCCTCATGAGATCCATTCGAGAGCAGCCAAAAGGATCCTTAACTTTGTTCAGGGAACAAGGACTCATGGGATCTTCTACAAAGCTAAATCTGATCTTGATTTGATTGGGTTTACTAACAGTGATTGGGCAGGTGAAAACACATATCAAAAGTCAACATCAGGATATGTTTTCATGCTTGCTGAAGGACCAATCAGCTAGTCAAGCAAGAAACAGAGTGTCATTCCACTCTCATCTACAGAAGCAGAGTACAGAGGAGTTGTAAATGCAGCAACTCAATGTTTATGGTTGCAGGGGTTACTTGGTGAGTGTGGCTTCGAATCAAAATACTCAACTACTATCTATTATGATAATTAGAGTACCATTTGAATCTCCAATGATCCAATTCAGAGACAGAGAACCAAACACATTGAGATCCATATGCACTACATCAGACAGCTTGTGCATGATGGCACCATTCACCTACTCTTTTGTTCATCTTCAGAACAAGTAGCAAATATATTCACCAAAGTTTTTTGTGAGAAGACATTCATCAATCTCAAATAACTGCTAGGGATTGTTGATCATGCTGTGAAGCATGAGTGATGACAAGATTTTCAAATTTTTTTTACTGTCCATGTTTAAGGGAGGATTTTTACCACTGGGTTTTTGCCTCTTTCGTTGGTTAAATGGACATGCAGTATGTAAAGGGTGACTAAGCCTTGTTCCTAGGCCGTATAATTTTCTGATATTTTACTCATAAGTTAGGCTTAAGGGGGGGTGATATAATAATCAACCCATAGTTAGCTACCTTAGACATTAATTAATCCATTTTTGTCTTATTTGCCTAGTTTCCATATTCCACCTTATGCAAGTTGTCCTCCACATGTCCAAAGTGGTCAAACTTGCTAAAATTGAGGCATGAAGTGCTTGGGAAACCACTTGGAATCAAATATGTTTTATTCCTGGCCTTCCTAGCACATGTCTACTTTTTCTGCTTTATTGCCTGCTTTTGCTGAGTTTTAAGGCAATTTGGAAAGTTTGACTAGGTGAAGTTAACTTGTTTTATGTCCTCATCATCCTCCACTCTTTTCTCCTAAGAAAAGCATGTATGAGTTGTCCTTCCATCATCTATTATCTTGTCTAATTTATTTTTCCAATTCGTGAGCTCCTAGACAGATTTGGAAACTGCTTTATGCACCTATGGGGGATTTGCTTAGATTTAGTAAGCCTACTTTTGACCAAATTCGAATGGAATCCTTATGCATTTGAATATATCTTGTAATTATTTATTGTGGTAACCTATGACTTCACAGGGTTGGCTATTGTATACTTATTCAATACAGATTAGTGTTCTGCTCCATATTCAGTCTCCTTTGTGTGTAATTTGCATGTGTAATTGGTAATTTTTGTGAGTGTAATTGTTCTAACACCTAGGTTCAATTTCCACATAGATCCTCTAGAACCACTAGGTAGAGGGCCACCAGACCCTCCAGATCCATAAGGAGGAAAGCCACCAGTCCCCCCAGGACCACTAGGACCATTAGGACCAAAAGGAGGAAAGTTTCCAAATCCTCCGAGACAATTAGGCCCCCTAGGGGGAGGAACTCCATAAGGCGGTCCTCTGGCACCTCCCGTAGTATGTATAGGTATCCCTCCCATAGCTGGCATGTAAGACTAGTTGGGTTGCCCCCATGGCATAAAAGAGTTACTAGGGTATGGAATTCCAACATAAGGCATTCTTGTAGGATTGGGTGGATGATTACCTATAGGTATTTGATAACCATAACCTCCAGAATTTTGAGCAGTTACAAGTTGTGCACCTAAGGGCTGACTTGAAATGGATGGGGGATTAACCACATTAGTATGGGTGGGAGGGACATAAATTGTATATGGTTCTATGTTAGAGGTCTGCCCTTGACTAGGTACAATTCTGGTGCCAGATAATGTATGTCGTGTTGGGGGTTTCCCCACGGCACTAGAAGGTACTGACGAAATGAGAATTGAAGGTTGGGCCCCAGGTGTAGAAGACCTAGGAATATTGGGAACATACATAACATGAGAGGTGGTGGGGGTGGTAATTTGACCTGGGTTGTGTGGTGTTACCACATGATCTATAATCAGTTCAATGGGCCTCATAGAATCGGCAAGTGAATCATATCCCATAGAAACATATGTGGAACGTGATGGTGTTGGGCATAATAGTTCATCTATTTGCTTGTCAATATCCTATGCACGGAGAATGGCAGCATGGTATTGCCTACGTTCTTCTTCATCTTCAGAAGAGTTTAAACGAGTGCCAAATGAGGCAATGGCCTGTCCTATAGAGGTATCCCAAAATGGAGCATTGGGACCATAATCCAGATGGGTTGTATCGTCAACATGACCTTCCATGGGAGAATGGAACGCGGTATTTCCCTGAGAAGGTTGTTGGACCAAGGGAGGCAAGTGTGAAGAATATGGTACTCCACTTTCTGCAGCCACATTATCTCCCACTTGGGAGGTGGTAGCAGCTCCTTGATCGATAGCTTCCATTGGATTTTCTCCTAAACTAGGACTAAAATTGGGTGGCAAGTCCCGTACTCTTCTGGACTATCTTAACTCAGCTAGTTTGTACAGTTCCTATCTAACATAGGGTCTGAAAAACTAGAAAACACACCAAAAAATTTCCCTACACAAGCTATAGGTCAAAACAACCACACTTAAAATGATAGGTGGAGTTCAAAAATTCAGGTCTCTAACCAGGATTGTTAAGAAGGTGCTGCTCATGATATACCTCGAGGGTACGTTCGTAGTAATCTCCCCAAATGTTTTTTTCAGTGTATGGCTCCAAGCAAGATGGCCAAATGGATTTTCTCAGATGGATAGGGTATCCTAGTGGGGTCTCCCAATATACTCAAGGTATGTGGGAGCTCGAATCGGTAGTGGTGTTGTCTAATGCATAACCGTACACAAGGGCGTTTCGATATACAATCGAGTACGTGAAGTACCTTTATATATACCTCAAGGGTACGTGAAAGGCCATTTTATATACCGACGGTACATGGAAGAACCGCGCGAGTCTCGGAATGTAATGCAGACAAATAACGACAGCTCCTACGCTTAACGATGCCCGAACACGTCTCTAACCTATCACTCCAATTGCTACATAAATTTTAACCTATAACTACCATTAATTTTAAAGTGGACAGTTAAGTGAATGCATGATGTTTTGACATAAAAGTAAAACCATGCAGTATGCTTGTGCAAATATTTCACTTTACCGTTTAGTATGCCTACTTACGGGAGGGAAAGAGAGTATTTTCTTTTGTTTCAAAACCTAAAAAAAACTTCCAAACAATAGTCTTGAACACAAAATCAAAGACAAGTAGTACTTTCCCAAACTGATTTCTCTTTTCTGAAAGAAATGAGAAGGGGAAGAATCTCTTTTCCTAAAAGAAAAACAAGAAGCACACTATATGTAAATGCACTCTATTTTTTCAATTTTCTCAAAACATAAGCAAATCTAACTTAAACCACCATATTTTTTTTATTTTGATTGAGATAGTTCTAAATGCATAAGAGACGAAAGAACATGAAGACTCTGAAAGCTTACGAAGCCAATCAGAGAACCAATGTCCAACGCTCAATGATGATAACCTAGTCTCAGTAAAAAAAAAATCTTTTTTAATGGAAGGAAAAAGAAGTTCACTATGCAAACAAGAAATGAAACCTAGAAGCTAATCTAGTGTTCTTCTTTTAGTCCATATAACTTAAATGAAAAGAGATCTTACTAATACCCTAAGCTTTTCAAGAAACAAGAAATCCTTTCGCAAACACAACCAACAAGCACCAAAGTGAATGAACAATCAAAAAGCCTAATCTAGATTTTGAATTTCCTAATCAAACCAATATTAAACCATACAATTTCAAACCACGAGTATCAGATTTTGGCACACAAGCCTGACACTGTAGGATTGAAAGAAACACAACTCAAATTTTTACAAAAAAATTGAGGAAAAAGGGCCTTGGAATGATGCCTACCTAGCACCGTACTTCTCAGGTGTTGACAGGGTAGTTCTATCCCAGCACCACTTCTCACCAACGGGATACAGGCGGTGGCATCACATGCTACCCACTCTGTTCAGGAGGTGGCACTTCTCCTCGTACACTATATGGGCGCGGTTCCCTGTAAAATTCCAAAACACAAAGAGAACGATAGATCCAGTCAGAAAAAGACTAGATCAAGGTCAAAACTGCTAGATTGAGTATAAAAACAGAGCACAAAAGGTCAAAAGGATTCATATCTGAATAGATCTGGAAGTTTCAAACCCAAATGGACTAAGTCAGAAAGCAAATCTGATTGAAGAGAGTTGGAGAAGGAGCCTGGATTTGGACAAGAGTTGAGAACTAAGGAATATCAGAACAACTGATACATATCTCTATTCCCTAGCGGAGTCACCAGATTTGTTGGCTGGAATATTTCACCTTCTGGGACAGTAAGGTGTTCCACTGGTTTGAATGGTTCAATCCAGAACAAATGAAGGACAAAGGCTGAAGACCCTCCCTGGACACTGTAGATACCTGGAATGTGATGCTTTGATAGTAACCCTGTGTACCTGCAATCATCTTAAACACACAAACACATCAAAGCTGCCAGAATATGATCTACTAATCCACGTTAGTGATAAAGGAATCTAACAACATACATGTGAAATCAAACAACAACAATAATGTGGGATGGAAATCAGCTTTGTATTAATATAAAAATGGAGAAGTTTACAACCAATCAGGCCTTAGTGTTGACATGCATCTCCATGAAACCAAGCACTATTATCCCCATAAGCTCCGACTTTAGCTCTCTATGCTCTCCAATGGCTTGGGCCAAGTGATCAATCCAAAAGCATAACAATACCTTAATAGTTCTCCCCCTCAACCATAGATATGAGCTCGTATTTATAAGGTTCAATGGATAAGGATGGTTGAGAGTTTAGTGCACGAGGTGGCCTCTAAGATCCTAGAATGAGGGATCTCAAGCTCAACTAAACCACAATGATAGAGATAAGCGAGGACATGAGGCTCATGATATAGAAGCCTCGAGAAACTTCTCTTTTTCCCCTTTTACCCAGGGTACCACGTTTCTCCTTCAATGAGAGAGCGGTTTTGGTAAAAAATGCTTATGGACTAAGGGCCATAAGCAGTGGCACATCTTGTGGACAATAAGGGATAGGCTGTGCGAACAAGGTATTGCTCCTGGACAACAGGGAAAGCGTGGTGCTGGGAATGTTTATGAAAGATTGACAATTAGCATGGGTTTCCACTCCAAGTGCTGGGATTAAGGGCAAATAGGTATGTCAAAGGTCTTATCACATGATGATGATAGGATTTTGGTATAACATTTGACCGTTAGATATTTTATCTATAGTCCTACCACTCATTATGTACAACTCATGTTGACTGATGTGGGATTCCTTAAGTCCTACCTTTCAACAACTCTTGCCCCATCAACCTCAACACCTTATCTAGGATAGAGACTAGAGTTCATTGTTAGTACCTTAAGGCTTGCATGCCTTAATGACAAGTTCTCTCGCTGACAATCATGGAAATACATCAATGTCCCTTGATCATTAGATCTTGCAAGTGGCTTGACATCAGCTCATTTATTTGCACTTTGCATGATGTACTTAGGTACCTTGGCACTCATTGACATCAATGGTGATATTTCCTCACATTGGTTAACAACATTCATTAATAGTCGGTAATCCAATGACTTCTTTCCATGTTTGACATCGACACATTTATTCGCATGGTAATAATTGTACCATCGGGTTTTGTAGAAGGTGAAGACTATATACTTTGCAGGACTCCATTAGCAATTTTACAGCAGCATACTTCAGCCATATGAGAGTACCACAGTTCTACTTTAAGCTTTCATCTTTTACTTCATCCAACCATGCAGCAGTTCAGATCCTTCACTTCACATTCTATTATTTAGCAGCAACAACCACATTCCAATTGCATAAATTCATCAACTTTTTATGTAAGTGGAGGTATGTTGTTTTCTAATCTTTACCATGTAATTCCTTAAATGCTACAAAATGAATAAATTTGGAAAATTCCCTCACTACATTCCCTTTCTCCTTTTCATAAAACTAAGACATCTTAAGTTGGCAGGGGGGGGGGGGGTTNTACCCTTAATCAACATGTCTTTCCCAAACTATGCTATACATATTGGCATGATTCATAATATGAAGAAAAGGCTTTCTAATATACATTGATTGTTCATCATTTCCAATGCATGTATACTTTTAAAAATCTTATGTATTGCAGCAAACATACAAGTAAAAGAAATGAATGAACTATTACCACAAGAACCAACATTTGTCATGGTTGTCACACAAGAACCGACCAAAAATATAATAAAAAAAAATTGTTGCCACTCATGCATTTCAAATCCTGGAATGATTTACTATTTCATACCAATCATCATGTAAAGCCCAGCTATAAAGCCAAAAGTTTTAAATAGAATCAATCCATAGTTGCATGAGGACATGCAACCTGTCAAGTTGGGGGAATGCTGAGCCGCAAAAATAACACATTGTCTTCATCTTTCACATACCATTTATCATGTTATTCCTATTTTATCCTTCCATAAAACCATTAATATCCATCATTTTCATTACTAAATATGGGTTACCATGTTATTTTCCAAATCATTTATTTTTGAGTATTTTGAGTGAATTTGTGGTTAATTATTGATAAAAATAACATATTTTTATTATACTTTAAAGTTGGATGAGTTTGGTGATGCTTACATGTGTATTTGAAGACTTTAACAAGCTCAAAAGCCACCACCTAGCCTCAAATTCGAATTTCATCTTCAAGATGTGGGCTAACTTCAAGGAGAAGATTATGGAAATGTGGAGAGAATATCTTATCCAATATTTGTTGAGGATTTTGAGGGATGAGTTGAGAGAAAGTGGGTTTGTTGAGGATTTTAAGGGATAAGATGAGAGAATAATGGATATGTAATTATGATTAGTTATCTTAAATTCATGCATAAATAGAAGGGCTCTCTCCTCATTTTGTTAGAGGCCTCTCTAGTGGTGTAGAAGTAGAGAGTAGTTTAGATCTTTTGAGAGTTAGTTATAGAGTGGATTGTGATCGTTATGTAATGGAGATGATGCTTTAATGCAAATCATTCTACTCTATCTTATGTTAATCTAGATTTCTTTCTTTTGAGTTGTTAATATAGATTTTCATGATTTCTTTCTTATGAATTGTTAGTATAGATTTGTCATGAGCTCATATCTATTTATTTTTTGTCATTTGTTACATGATTTTCATTATAGATTATATTTTTCTTGTTTAATTTCGGTCTTTCTTTACCAAGTTTAATTTATCAAATTTCGTGCTTTCTTAGGTTAGATTTATTTCCATATAATTTCCTATTTTCGTAACTTAGATTCAATTTCAATTGTAGAATAGGTTAGAAATACTCTTCCCCTGCATATATTTTATATGTATCTCACAAGTTTATGCTCTCTCCTAGTTGACAATGAAATCGTTAGATATATGTTATAATTTGTTTAATTTTTTTGCCCAACACATACTGAGCATATTTCTACCCCTTCTTCGAGCTCCTTACTTTATGAAGAAGGTCCAAATGGTTCCTTTTGATGCCCACATATATTGCATATAGTCTACGACTATGGAGTCTTTCCCCCATTAGTTCTCCTTTGTTCAGAGTAATCTTTGATGAGTCGCCCTTGGATCCCCTGGATATCACTCATCTAGTACCTTCCCCAGGTATCTCCCATTGCATTCATCTCCCCAGTTCCACAACAATGATTCCCTCGTCATGAGTCAATATCATATGTTGCGAGTTCATCCCTATCATTATACTCTGAACAAAGGAATTTTGATTCCCTCATACTCCCCTTCCCATGTTCCCCATTCAGTGTATCAATCCTATTATTGTTCCATATCTTCATTTGTCCCCCTCGTGCTTCTATAAAGGAAACCTCATTTCCTTGTGGTAGTTGCAGGTTTCCCTCTGTCGTCATCAACACATCTATTCCAAAAGATACACCTAGAGGTCCCTATCTTGGTTTCATCCACCTCATTGATGAGTTCCTTGGCCCACTTGAAAGGAGTACTTAGTGCCTTTTCAGATGGTTGTGTCTCACGTGCTCGACTTCAGCTATACTATCGCATCGTTGAGATTCATATAGGGTATTGGTTCCTTCATTACTTGGTCAAAGACCTCGGTTGTCACTTGACTCTAGCACATTAGTGAGTCTATTTTGGGACCCATACAATTTGATGTCCCTTGTGATATATAGGTTGCGTTGGTGACAGTATTTGGAAGCCCCTCAATATCATGATTCTGTGTATCTATATTACCCGATGTTGTTTTTGTACCTCAAAGATTCTGACTCTCAATCATTGATTCCATACAGTTATGTACACCTACAAATTCGGTAGAATATCCTTTACTATGATATCGCATTCCAAGACAATGCAATTGTTTTTATGTACCAACTCTTTAGATCTATATTTGTATTCAACCTCCCATTTAGGCCACCATTATGCACTTCCATTTGTATGTATTGATCAGCTCCCATTTATTTGACCCTTGATGCCCATATTTATATTGAGACATTGATACAAGCATGGGTATGCCCGCCTTGTCCATATATATGTATGAGATTATATGTAACTCATCCATTTTTAGAAGTAATACAAATCAAAAGAAATTGCAATTCAAATGAGGAAACTCCTCTCCTCTGTGGTCCTCTCTGTTTTCTCCACTGTTGTCACCATATCTCCCTTTATCCTATGATATATGTCAATCATACAATGAGCTCCTTCCCTCACACATCAGGGGAAAATATGTTAACACATTGTCCACATAGCTCTCTATGGTCAAAACCATAATTATACATCATAGTCCCACCCTTATTCCCTCCATTTTGACCTTCACAATTAAATTCCACCAAAATTGAGCCAAACCATCATTATTCCTTCCCCCATAAATACAAGGAAGTTGGGAATTTATTAAAACATAACCCCCATTCTCCCAAAAAGGGCCAAAAAACCCTAAAATGAGAATGGGTAAAAAACCATGGATAAATACCATACACTATGAAAAACCATGGGTCAATACCATGGGTAAGAAAATCTTGGATCATCATATAAATACATTGTGAAAGTCTCCCCACAAACATTCAGAAACCTTTAGTCACACTTTTGATTCCTTGGTAATTCCCATACCTTTTCCATATCATTTCATAGTGTGTGTTGAGCCTTCTCCATAACCTCCTTGATCCATTCCCTTTGACAACCATTGGTGAAGAATATCAAAGACCAGGATCATGGGAGCCTACAAACCATTTTCTCAAATGGATGTAGTTGCCTGAATTAAAGGTATGATTGTTCTTTTGTTTTATTAGTTAGATAAAAATATAAAATTGTAAAAGTATGTTGTTATTTCTTGTTGTAATTCAAGGTTGAGATATCCCTTACACCCTGAAATCTACCCTTAGATTCGACTGGTCTAAGGTAGGTGCTTTTGCATGTAGTAGGGGAGAAATCCCCAATACAAGTACGAAAAAGTGATAAAAGTATACTTGATACATTTTATATGATTGTTTAATGAGCACGAGTAGGGTACAAAAGGTGCTCGTAACCTTTTTCAATTTGACACGGAGCATGAAAAAGTAAAAAATAGACTCCTTTATAGCCCAAAAATGTCCAAAAAGCTCCATAAATCCTCAGAAAGATCATTAGAACACTTTAACAGTCGAAACTATAGAAAAATATGGTAAATAATAAATAATATTTAACTATTTCAAATATAACTTCATATTAAAAAATTAAAAAATTAAAAAATGATATAAAAGTGAAATAGTAAAAACTATTTACCATTGTTTTTTAACCATAGGAGTTTTAGTGAAAATTAGTGTTGGAGAGTTGATTATGTGACAAGGATTCCAAGAGCTATAGACATGCATTCGACAAACCATCTGATGTAGGTGAGATTCTTCATCCTTCCCTTCATTTTGATGGTTGATTTTTTCATTTCATCCTGATTTTTAGGGTTTTTGGGATGGTTTTGCAAAGGGCAAGAGCACATCCTAGGCGACTCTCTTCTCCCTTTCGGGAGATGCGCTGGTGCACTCCCCAAAAGGGGAAATAGCATCAACACCATTCTGTCCTCAAAGCTCTATTCTCTAAGTGAAAGTGCATCAACGTTCACTATATTCCCAAAACACAAAATTGAAGCTTGGATTTGAAGTTTTATACCCATGAAATGATTCTAATACATGTTATGTGGATGTACCATAGGTATTTGACACAAATCATGATCATTTGGAAGGAGTGTGAACATGATTTGGATGATTACCAAGTGACAAACGATCTGAACATGGTGATATCATTGATGGAGTGTGGACTCCTCAAGTAATTTAGAGTTTCGGGCATGAGATCCCATGTTCATTTATAGGACCACCTGATAAGGATGTAGGACCCAAATCAACAACACTTCTATGTCGACACCCATATCCTGACCATTGATGTTGAGGATATCTAATTCTTGATCAGACTTTCTAGCAGAGGAAGTCTAGTGTCACTCTTCGGTCTAGGTGTTCATGATGAATTGATGAATGCACCATTACCTTCCTGGCAACAACATAGGAATCCACTTGCATTCTTTGATTCCTCTTTCATTCAATTGCACCCATTGAGTAGATCCAATGGTAGAGAATTGATCCATTGGATTTGTACACTAGTTCCATGTTTGTGAGATAAGTATAGGCACATATTGCTACCATTTGATGTCATTCATCCACATATGGATTGGGTGGAAGATTACATGTCACACATGGATTCTTCTTACAGAAAAAATTATGCTCATGATCAGTGGAAGGTAGCTAAGAAAGAAAACTATGAAGAGAAGTTGTTGAGACATATATCCTGCATAAGGTGGCCTCTGTGAAGTAAATACACACATTTGGATGGATGCTTGCACCCTTTGACCAATGGCAGAGAGTTGAGCCATTGGATGTGTTCACATGGATCTTTTGGTTGGAGTATCATTCCATTCCCTTATTGGATGAGGAGGCACATGTTTGTATTTACTGTTTGCATTCTTAGAGATGATTTGATGCATCATTTCATTATGAGAAGATTGGGAATCCTTGTTTATTGGATGATGCCTATCTTCATTAGGGTTATACATGGTATTTTCACCCTTGTCACTTGCATGATTCAGACATTCCTCATGATGCTATTGATATCCTTCATAGTACCTTTCATGATGGTGGTTTATGCATGATGTTGATGATGCTTAGGAGAATGCACATCAGACAATGGGTACTAGTATTCCTTGGGATGTCAAGTTTCAACCCTTGACACTACTTCATGGAAACTTACAGTTGATGAAATGAGATTCAAGCATACTTTTGTATGAGGAGTTGTGTTGGATAGCATTCCCATTGATAGGGATGCAATGCAAGCATTGGGACCCTGGCATTGTTTGTCTTTGGAGAAACTATTTACCTGATGGCTTGATGGAGCAAGTCAACCTTTCTTCACATGAGTTCATTTATGTGGTACCATGTTCCAGTACTCCGACATGGGGGAAGACTTCTTTGGGTGAACAAATTTTGCAGTGCTCTGGATTTTTTCTGCTTCAGGACAAGCATACTTGGGAGGGAAGGACTGCAATGTACTTTCCTGGAAGGACATTGAAAGTGTTGACCTTGTCAAGAAACTAGGGGTTAAAAACTTGAATTAATTAAATTACCTAGGGAATTTTGATTATTTCATACTAAGGAGGCATGTACTAAGTTTATTTCTAAATTCTTGATTATTTATGTGTAAATAGTTAATTAATATGCAAAATAATGACATGTATGAATGAGTTTCCATGTCAAGAGGGTTCCTTAGGAAAGGAAACTTGCCCAGGATGACAAATAGAAACTATCCAAAAAATATGGAAAAAGCAATCTTCCAGAAAAGTTAGAAATTGACAAAAGAAAGGAAAAATATGCAATTTCAAAAGTAGGCAGTTTCAAAAGCAGAAAATGCAGGAAAAATAGTCAGTGCAAAAGCATGAAACTTTGGTGAAGGGAGGGTAGAATTTCCATTTTGGTGAATGGATGCAAGCAAGGAAACATCAACAGTCATAAGGAAGGAAAATTTTGCTCAAGGAGGGATAATTTCCACTTTGGGTTGAGTGTAGGGATAATTTTAGGGGCGAATTTTGGCCCAGTGGGCTTTTTTTCCATGTTTTTCTCCCAAAAAAGATTCGCCATTTTGCATTTTTTGAAGCCCTGTTTCGCCCGATTTTGATGGGGTAAAATTTTTTCACCCTAAAAACCACCAAATTATTATATAAATGATATAAAATCCTTGGAAATTAAAATATTTTTTGAAAAATATCGTAAATCATTTTATAGTTGGCGTTTTAAGAATTGGTAAGATTCTCCAACATTTATACACTTCTAAATAAGTATGGTTCCTTAAAATCATCCCTGGTTGAGTGATACAACCAAGGAAATATTACCAAAGAGCTAGACTTGTTACTTTTTTCAAGGAGGGTGCATACATGGATTAGGGTTAGGGTTTGTGAGTGGGTAACTTGCTCAACAAGTGGATAACTAACTAAACAAGTCAAGCATGTCTATAAAGGGATGCTTCCAACTCCACTTCACATTTTTTTTATCATTAATGTTTTGGTGTTGAGTGAAGCTAAGCTTATAGTCTAAGTGACATGCCTCAGTAACCTTGGGTGAGGTGCCCTAAGCCTCCATCCTCTTCTTTTCTCTTCCATTCTTTGGTGTAGGTGATAGAGAGCCAAGGAGAAGCCATTAAAAGACTAATTTTGAGCTTTGATAACAACCATTCAGCCATGGAAGTTGAGCTCCAATGAAGAAAACTTCCCTTATTCTCTCATATCGGTGTCGAGTGTTAGTTCCAAGCCTCCATTTTTCAGTCTTGGGCACTAATTATGGGAGATCATATCCTCAAATATTCTCTTGATATTTTCATCTCCATATTCATGTTCTGATCTCCATTTTCCAGTAAGATTTTTGTCCAAGAAATCCATCATGTTATACTTTCATGAGAATAGTCTTCCAATTCCCATTTAATGGGCCTTTTTCGTAAGTTCTAGGAATTAAATGTGATGCAATGGATATAATAATGATACATGAGATTAATTATGGTTATTATAGACTTATAAACATCTTATAATCTCAATTTGTAGGATGGTAAATCACAACAACAAAATTCAATGTTATTTTCTCACCGACTAGTTTTACAGTGTTTGATGCTATGTATAATTTGTAATTTCAATTTTGATTCGGTGAGTTGTATTAGGTCACACATTCACCCCAAAACCAAATAAAACTTCCATAACATGATTTGATTAGGTTTTAATAGTTCTTTAAAAGCCTCCTTTGTGTAGGCTTTCCCTAGGACAAATTCCAAGTTTTTTCCTAAACACCTTCAAACTGCCCAAATTTGTCTTGAACTTGTTTTAATGGATATTTGGCATAAAAAGTGACACATAACTCACTTCATCCCTCTATAATATTTGGTTTCTTGTAATTGAATGTTCAATCTCATTTTGCACCGGTTGGGACGCGCAAAAGTATGGGAGTAGACTTCAGCATAGATGATGCTCAAAACCTAAAAGTGACCAACATCTAGGTACTTATGGATTTTAACTCTTAGTCTTCAAACCTGTCCTTTGGTTTCAACCCCTAATCCTCTGCCACTCTCTATTTTTCTATTATTACTGCCTATATTGTGCCTTCTTGAAGAAACTTCACAATAAATTCAAAAAAAATTGTTTCGCTTTTAATTATATCATCAATAAGGGATAATATTCTGATCTTATACAGATCATGGATATTACAAACCACCAAATTACTAACCATGATAGATTTTCATGACTTAGGATAAACACATTGATTTAATGAACTAGTTATTCTTCAATTACTCATCTCCTTTTCACAATAGGTGTTTCTTACAAGGATTAGCCCATGCTTCCCAGTAATGCTAATATGAAGTTTCACCCCACCTCAATTAATACATTTTTGTAGCACTAAATCATCCCACCAAAGAACAATAAATCCAAATGTTGCAAATTAAAAAAATGAAAATGGGTAAATGTTATGTAAGTATGGATATGTTTTTCGTAGAAGGAATGCATGATGAGGGTCTAAAGTGTAGAGAGGGAGTTATGTGTAATTGAAAATGAGATTTAAATAAAATAGCAAGTTGTAGAGACTAGGATGGGGTTCAACCATCTAAATATCTCAATGTTTTAAGTCTAGATATTAGAAACCCAGATGAGGTATTCCATTTAATTTGAAGTTTGGAATCCAGAATAAATGGATGCATGGGTTTTGAGACAAGGATTCAAGCAAATTTAGGTTTTTTAGAGTAAGTTCCACCACACAATTGGTTAATTAAGAAGAAAAGAAAGAAAAATGTGATTTGGTTCAAGTGCTCTAGATTCCTAAGTTGGGCATAAACTATTTCCAAGCAGCAATTCTTGAGTTAGACACTAATGATTTCCAAGCAAGGATTCAAAGTATACATGTATCACCAATGATTTCCAAGCAAGGATTCAAAGTATAAGTATATCTTCTCTCCACTGTTTTTTTGTTTTTTTTTAATACGTTTATATTGAAACTCAATATTTGTTATGTCCAATTAGAACGCACTATTTCATTTTTAAAAGAATTAATACAATTTTGTAATAAATATCATAATCATAGATTTATTAATTCATTTAATAACAGTAAATATGATAATCATAAATTTATTAATTCTTTTAACAACATAAGTTTGATTGAAAATAACAAGCTCAACTGGAACTATAGCATTAAGAAAAGGATTAACGGAGGGTGGAAAGCTTACTTTGGTCTTGAAAATAACTATAAAGTTGCAAACCTCATGATGTGGGATAAAAAGAAGCTCCTTTTTGAAACTCTAGTCACTCCTGTCATCTTGTATGGGTGTGAGGTTTGGGGTTGCAGCATCTCTAGAGAATCCTGGAGAAAGATCGAGCAAATCCATAAGCGTTTTTATAACTTATAAACTCAAAATAAAAAACAATACACCCTATCCTATTGTCCTTATAGAAGTGGGTCTTTCCCCCATCGAGAGCCTAGCTATGACTAGACTCCTGTTATACAAGAACAAAATCAATAACATGGGAGAACATAGACTCCCTAAGATAGCTTTAAACTCCAGCCAAAACCACTTAAGGCTCAAGCGTGGGTGGTATAAAGATACCAGGTCTTGGTTAAATCACTGGGAGATTGATGAAAATGTTACTTTGCAGAATATTAATAACATTAAAAATATTATTTCTTCTAAGTTTAAAGAAAAATTGTGGTGTGAGAAAGATCTCGAGGCTAAAAGAAAATTAGGATATTATATGGAGGTCATCAACCCTACTCTAGAAGATCAAAAGTATCTCTCTGTTTTGATCAGTACTAAGAAAAAAATTAACATAGCTAAGATAAGAACGAACTCACATGAGCTCCATAGTGAAACTGGTCATTGGACAGTCCCTAAAACACCATGGGTAGAAAGGATCTGCCACCTTTGTGAGAGTAAGAACATTGAAGATGAAAATCACTTCCTCTTAGAGTGCCCTGCGTACACCCACATTAGATCCCATTTTCATAATCTTTGTTGCAATACCGACTTTCCTAGCCTTTTAGCCTGTCAAAATTATAGTAAGCTCGGGACGCTTCTCTCCAAGCTCTTTTAGCATAGAAATATAACTTTAAAGAAAACTAATTAATTCTCTTCTTTAGGTCCGATAGACCAAAGTTTGGTCTCAAGGGAAGTTAACCATCATCATCATCATCGTAATATTTTATTTAACAATTTTTTTTATAAAACATATAATTAATTTATTATTATCAAATAAAATATAATATTTTCTAAAGTTTTCATCATTAAAGCACTACACAAACTTATACCCTTCTAACTAAAATTAAGACCAATGCTTAAAATTTTATCCGCTGTGGATAAGTTTTCACCATCATTTCCTTCTCCTCATTAACACTGAATCTGAGGGCACCTTATGAAAAAAACTTTATGCAGAAGATTGGGCTGCAGACCAGGCAACAATAGTGGCACTAGTTGAACCAAATTTGCACCATGCATCACCCCTTGGTGAGAAGCAATGGTGATCTGAGACACTAGAGAGAAACCAAATCCGTCTCTCTAAAAACGAGTGTATAGCTCTAAAACAAGTGCCCAGCTCCTAGCCAAAATCAGGTTAGGTCAAAACAAGCACTATTTTCTTGGGAGGAACCCACCAAAAAAACAACCCACACACTCTACCAAATCAAAAAACCGTACCAAACAACTGAACATCCACACAAGACGATCTGCTCGCCCCACCATGATGAGCAACTATGTATTCAGCTCCAGACCTAAGTTTTTGGAGATCCGGTTATGGATCGAGCTTCAGGCATTCGACAATGGAAAATCCCATGATCTGGGTAGGATGAAGGCCAATTCACCTCAACACAACTTTGCAAGGTTTAGGTACATGGTTTTAGTAACAGATGGTTTTTTTTACTACTTGTATTTGTATGTAAAAAAAAAATATTATAAAGTTGTAATAGCTCATTAAAACATACCAAAATAAAAGTAAAAAGAAATACTATTTTGACAGAATAATAAAAATAATAATTACGTTGATAGGCATTTATATCAATGATATTTTTGGGGGGATGGACTTTCTTGAGAAGATCATCAAGATCCAGCAAAACACACCAAGTGGATGATCCAGATGATTTGAATCGTCTGATCTTTTAACTAGGTTAACTAGCCGTAGAGTTAGGATTTTGTTAGGAAATGAGATCGCGCTTGAGGAGTCGTTAGTCGTCAACTAGGAGATATGTGGAGTCTGTTAGGATATGTGGCAGTGGAGGAGATAAGCATGGAGGAGATACGTGGAAGCGTGGAGGAGATACGTGGAAGAGTCTGTTATCCACCGAGGAGTAGTGGTGGAAGAGATATCTGACACAGCTCAGTTTCCAATTTCACTTCTTCATGTGTCGTCCTGGAGCATTCACCGATTCATCTTGGAGCATTCGCTGGAGCATTGGAGCATTCGCTGGAGCATTCGCCATCTTGGAGCATTCACTGGAGCGCCTGTGCAGTAGAGTTAAACCTCAGATTCCCCAAGACCTCCCAGAACACCTGCAACACTTGAAGTAGAAATAATGCACCCATTTCTTCTTGGAACCATTACTCGTGCTGCATGTTTCATTCCAATCCTGACTCCTTTCACATTGATACTCATTATTCTATCAAATTCCTCTGCATCAAAGTCCATTATGCTCTTATGCTTCTGTTGATCTCCAAGGATTCCTGCGTTGCTATACATGATATCAAGTTTTCCATATTTTGCAACTATTATCTTAATGAGCTCGGCCACATCCTCTTCTCTGCTCATGTCGCAATGCACATACGTTATAGCAGGAGCCAAAGAGGTGGAGAGATTCTCTCCTGCAGGGTCATCGATGTTGGCTACTATAAATTTTGCACCATGTTTTGCAAAAATTCGGACAGACACTTCACCTATTCCTCGCGTGCCCCCTGTAACAATGGCTACTTTTCCTTCCAATCTATATCAAAACAAACAATCTTATGTTAGCTACCGTGCCAAACATTTAGTATTATCTCTTTCTTAAAGCAGAACTTACCGAATAGACTGAATTTAGAAGCTTGATATCCCACCCTAGAGCCCACACAGAGGGATGATTTCGTTCAAAAATTAGGGTTACAACTACTGATTGTATAGTGGCCAGAAAACACATTAAGGCTAAATATATTTTACCCTGTAACCGACAAAGAAAATACCATGGTTAGAAATAGATCAATTAGTCCCCTCCAGGCACAGAGATATATATGTATATATGTCTAAACGTAAAGCTAATTACCTGTATAATAAACCAAACTGACCAGCTAATGCAACTGGCGACGACTAACATGGAGCCCGTAGTCATATTCTCAGAATTAGATCCACTCTTACCTTTTCCTTCATTTAAATGGAAAGGTGACGGCCATATTTTTAGTGGTATTCCTTTGTATAATGTCATAACCATAGCCCCACCAACGCAGATTATGGTCCCAAGTACCTTTTCCTGACTGGCCAAGCTTCTTATACCAACTCTTTCCAGTCTGCAAAAAGTTCAGAAATTTTCATTAGATAGTTAAATTGGGACTGACATTAATTAATGATATTTTGACTGATGATCTCCATACGATTACCCAAAAGGAATAGCCATGAGAAACGTCACGGCAGGTAGCATGTTGCTCAGTGCACATGCAAACGTGGCTGAGGTACAACACAAAGCTACATAGGTATAACCTGTACATAGATTGACTACATAAATAATCTCAAAAACAATGATCTCTTTTTAGAATAAGAGAACGATTGAGTTTATGAAGTATTTAACCAAACAAAGCGCTGAAAAATATTTCACAGAAGACTTGAAATGTCAAAGCTAGCCTACTTTTCCTACACAAAATGGAAAAACACACCAAAAAATCTATGAACAAATAAAAATACATGAACAACTTTGACAGAATCTTAGCAGTCATATTCTTGTTGCAGTATAAATAACACTTACTTTTCCAAGACATGTGCAAAAGGAACTAATACCAGTGCGGCCACCACATGTTTGTAGACTATCAACACAAAATGAGACATTCCTTGACTCAGAGCAACTTTTGAGATTATGTTCATCCCGATGAACCCAAATTGAACAGAAATCATAGCCAAAGCTGGCTTTGATTTGTCTACTCCTATATATGTAAGTATAGCAAGATGAACATGTGGCGTTGGGCTTTGTTTGCCATCGCATTAGAGCAGTACGAATACACCTCGCCACTTGTATCAAATTTTCAGCCTAAAAGGCCCACCGTGTTGATATGAAATGCTTTTTATGAAATGGCCTTAAACCAAAGAAAATTTAATTTTCTTACATAGCCTTCACATGGCTATTCAAACCTCTCCATAGGTAAACACTAAGATGGCGGATAAACAATCTCAGTCGGCTCTTGAGAACAACTAACTCAACATAGAACTAGGATTACAACCATTATATAGTACCACATGGCATAAACTTGTTTGACCTCCAAAACTATAGCTCACACAAATCACCTAACGGAGAACATGTCTCCCCCTTCAGTCTTGCCAGTTGGATAATCGCTCAACATGTGGCAGAGACTAGTTCAACACCATTAACACTGCTTTGATACCAAATTTAAGGATACAACCAAGTTTACAAACTTGCCTATCCATAAGACACAAAGTACATAGCAAAACATTTTTTTTGGTCTATCTTATTCATTAACAGGTGAAACTATATATTTATGCACAAGTAGTATTTTTCTTGGTGACCTGAATTTCCTTCGGGCCAGACAACTATTACAATTGAGTCCATCATCAGGAGCATGTTTGGCTCATGAGCCAAACATGCTCCTGATGATGGACTCAACTGAGCAGTCCGAAACGTACGTCGAGTACAAAAACCACACACAGGTTCTCCATATGAACTCATCTCAAACATCTTCCTATGAAAACTTGAACAGCAACTATTACAATATTGGTGACTAAATCACAATAAAACCTAACCACCAAAACTATATCGGTTCCAAAAACTATAGTTTCATTAATGGTCAGGAATTGACCATCGGATATCACCTATTAGCGTCAACCTCTGTTACTTTTCCCTAACATATTAAGACATTCTTTTCAGCTCCTTCTCTGCAACTTTTGCTTGGATTCTCCAACGTAAAAATTCGATATACTGGTGTGTGTCCTCATCGGGACACACAATTTGGGTGAAACATAGGAGAAGAGATGAAGGGTGCAATTTGTTTGGAAAAGGCTCACAAGACGATACAATTATTTACTGTGGTAATGCCTCCATCTACAACTAAATTATGGCCACTTACATACTGAGATTCATCGCTGGCAAGATACAAGGCTGCTTCTACTATGTCTTTGGCTCGAAGAGTTGGCCCCTTTAAATTTGTGAGGCTTCTAACCATCTCTTCCATTTTCTGCTTTCGCTGTTCGGCATCCTCTTCCAATATATCTTCATTTTCTGCATCGTATTCGATCCAAGCATTTATCAACATAGACGTTGCAACTCCAAAAGGAGAGATCAAGTTCACCCGAATCCCATACTTTCCAAGTTCACATGCAGCATTCTTTGTCAAGACAATAATGGCATGCTTTGACACCGTGTATGCATGAGGCCCAAGACCTCCCAAAACACCTGCAACACTTGAAGTAGAAATATTGCACCCATTTATTCTTGGAACCATTACTCGTGCTGC
The DNA here is from genome assembly GCA_001517045.1 of Pseudotsuga menziesii. Classification (NCBI taxonomy): domain Eukaryota; kingdom Viridiplantae; phylum Streptophyta; class Pinopsida; order Pinales; family Pinaceae; genus Pseudotsuga; species Pseudotsuga menziesii. The sequence goes on from LPNX010398007.1 coordinate 300,021, forward strand.
ATGTTTCATTCCAAGCCCGACTCCTTTCACATTGATACTCATTATTCTATCGAATTCCTCTGCATCAATGTCCATTATGCTCTTATGCTTCTGCTGGTCTCCAAGGATTCCTGCGTTGCTATACATGATATCAAGTTTTCCATATTTTGCAATTGTTATCTTAACAAGCTCGGCCACATCCTCTTCTCTGCTCACGTCGCAATGCACGTACATTACAGCAGGAGCCAAAGAGGTGGAGAGCTTCTTGCCTGCAGGGTCATTGATGTCGGCTACTATAACTTTTGCACCATGTTTTGCAAAAATCCGGACAGACACTTCACCTATTCCTCGCGCGCGCCCTGTAACAATGGCTACTTTGTCTTCCAATATATATCAAAACAAACAATCTTATGTTAGCTACCGCGCCAAATATTTAGTATTATCTCTTTCTTAGGTTAACTCCAATACCAAATCGATTCAAATTTAAAAACAATCTTGGAGATTGCATCAAACATTTAAAAATAATTCAACCAAAAAAGAATGGTTATGGGATTTGTAGAAGTATAACTATGCGATAATATTTATATTCAACCCAAAAACTTAGATGGTCTTTTTAGATTGCAAGAAGATAATAGTGTATTGTCAATATTTAGCTTATAAGAGGATAGGTTACCAGTGTCATGAATGGCCAGTTATTTATATCTATGCTTTCTCTATAAATTGAGATATGAAATATGAATAATTATGTTTATAGGTATTTAGATATTATTTTTGTTTTTGGATTTGTTTGAGCTGATTAACAAGATTAATTCAAGTGTATAGAAAGGATTCATTTCATGGTCGTATTATTTTGTTATGCTTAAATGCATCTTGATTAAGATTTAAATAAGATTAAGTTAAGAGGTGGTTCAATTTGTTTTTTGTTTTTTTTATATCAGTTTATTTTAGCTTTTGTTTAACAGGTAGCTATTTTCACAAAACTAAGTGGTTAGTTGTGTCTATAGATATTCACTGGCCAATTTACTTGTTGTTGTGCTAGTATACCATTCATAACACTTAATGTATGGCTTATCAATATTTAAGAACTAAGTTGACTTATGAATATTTAAGAACAAAGTAAAAAAATAGTTGAAGGGTTACAATATAACACAATATAATGGATGGGAAAGTATGTTCTTGATTCTTACCTTCTAAAGGATTTGTGTCCATTCTCATTGTTTTCTGAATTAATGATGGGCACCTTTGAATACCCAGTCCCGTTAGCCTCTGCAACGATATTGGGCATCCCAGAATGGCCATTCCTGTTGTTCTCTGCTACGATGTTTCGCACTGCTGAATGGTTATTCCGAATGCTCTCGGCGCCAAGTCGCTGTGCCATGACTGTGATTCCAAATGAGACTGCAAACTAGCCAATAGACAGAGCATTCAAATAATAATAGCAAAGAATCCAGATCATATATACAGAAATATTTGGTTTCGATCAAATCTTACTCGTCAAGAACCTTGGATCCACACGCTGGACAGCATTGAATGAATTAATAGCAGTGATGTGTTAGAGTGCGTGATCCGAATTTATGTGCGAACGAAATGAAAGAACATATACAGAGTCATAATAACAGACATTTTGCAAATATAACAGAGATACAGTAAAAACATATTCTATTAAATGGCGGAAATAGAACAGACTGTAATGCAATTGCTAGAATGGTGGTAGCTATCTCTGAGAAGAGATGTGGCCGCTACGCTCATTCGTGCCAAGCTGAATACAAAATGAGGCCAAGGGGGCCTATTTATAATAATAATAGCGAGGTGAGAACCCCAAAAGTCCCAAAACATAACCCTAGAAGATGAACCGTCATAAAGTTTGCGGCCCCACGGTGGTAAGTTGAACAGTCAACTTCCCGGGGTCATAACTTTTGCATACGATCTCCGATTTGGGCGTTCGAGAACTCGTTGGAAAGGTCGGTCTAAGCTTTACAACTTTTGGTCGGCCAAATGCATGCCGATGGCAACCATTTGGCCCCGAATCTCCAAAAACGTCGTTTAAGGCCTCAAAACGGCCCCGAAAGTTTAGGGCTCGAAAAACTGCCGAAAAATAACTAGGAAACTGCCACAATGGACAATTGTTTTGAGCCAGTGGAATAGGTGGGTGGCCACCGATCTCCATCTGGATCAATCCTCCCTCCTTAGGAAGCAATGGTCTCCATTGCGTCGAATCCCATATCATATCTCGAACTGTGTGTTGAGTTGATCTCCTGGTGCGATATTTGTTGAAGTGAAGAGGCTGCTTTTCTTTGGCATCCCGAGAGGGCTGTAATTGTTGTTTGGATGATTTGTTTCTGGATGAGCACCTTGAATGCGTGGCCTTGCATCGTAGAGGTACTCGGATAGATGAGGAAACAATGGCTCTGTCTTCTTCTTGTGTCTGATGAGCAGAGATACCCTGTGCAGAGGGTGTGGAGGTCTCTGTGATCTTATGTTCTCCTTCAGACACAATTGTGAAGAGGAATAATTTTCTGATGTGGGAGTTTATCTTCCTACCTTGCGAGACTTTGTTAGGTGCAACTGTCTCTGGGATCTGGTAGAGTTGTCCTCCCAAAGTGATAATGACACTGCGAGGCCGTGACTCATATACAGCATGATGCTTCCACATATATGGTTGTCCTAAAAGAACATCACAGACTTCAAGTGGGGCTACATCACACAGTACCTCGTCTTGGAAAGGCTTGATGCCATATGGTAGGAGGCATTGCTGAGTAATGCGGATACCGCGTCCTTGGCTTAGCCAACCGAGGCTGTAAGGTTGCGAGTGTGGTGTTGTTGGAAGCTCCAATCTCTTGACGACTTCTGCTGAAATCAGGTTCTTTTGGCTGCCGTTGTCAACAACAAAATGTAGAGGCATTCCCTTCACCCACATCTGTGAGTGGAAAAGGCGCTCCTCTGTCTCTGACTCTTCAGGATCCTCTAGTTGAATCTGTGCGGTAGCAACAGTGGCAGTGGGATCTGCATCAATGATCTGCCTCCCATTGTCTGCGGCTGTGGCATTGGGTTCGGAATCAGAATCATGATCTGATTCTGAAGATTTGATCTCAGCCACTAATGACTGCTTTGAGCGACATTCATCAGTGTTGTGCCAAGGGCTTTTA
>LPNX010398013.1:0-17566 GCA_001517045.1 Pseudotsuga menziesii
TGCGGAATTTAATTCTGCATCCAACGAGCTCTCCCGATCGAAATTTGAGTAAAAACACGGGGAGATATGTCGAAAATACAAACAAAAAAAGTAGTTTTTTTCTTTTTTCTTCCTCCAAAATTAATAAATATTATTTTAACTATTATTTTATTAATTCTTTTTAGGAGGCCCATTTTGAGTTGAAATTTCCTCTAATGGTTATGAATAAAGTTGAGTCTTTGGAGGACAATTTGATGGTGCAAGAACTTTCATGGTGAATATTTGGCTTATAATCAAGGCGATATCTGTGTCGTTATTTTCTTATTCATGCATGTTGTGTTATCTAGCTTAGAAGGTTATAATCTAATCCATAGAGTAGGCATTTGAAGTTTCAACTTGCTTGCTTATGTGTGGCTGTACACGATCTAGGAATTCCATATTGTATTCAGTTGTACTCATGCTTTCCAGTTCCTGTTTGCTTTATATATACTAGATATAATCACTTGCTTAAATGGTATTTTAGTTTTGCAGATCACTTGGCGTGAAGTAGAGATCAGAGCTCAGTTGCATCTCATCTCTCTTCAAATATATTTTTCTAATTTTCTTGTCCCACAGGTTCCCTCCACGCTCAAATTTACTCAAGCTTGGGCTTGAGGTTTTTCTTATCCATCCTCAAATTTAAAAAAGAAAATTTTTACTTTCCGGTTACTTTGGTTTTGTTTCATAACAAGTAGATCTAAGTATTAAATATCATCTTTTCTATCTCTTGTTATATAGATCTAAGAGCTTTCTTTGTCTAAAAGTTTATCTCACTAGATCTAGCTTTGCTTAGTTTTAGTACTTGAAGTAGCATGAAAGTCCTATCTTTGCACAAGTACTAATTGTAAAATTTTAGTGTATTTTATTGTCTAATCCACTGTTTTAAAGGAAAATAGCTCGCTGGTTTTTCACTTTTCATGACAGGTTAAGCGGAAATGCTGGCAAAAAATTGAAGTTTCAATCTCCAAAAAACATTCCTCTTTCCCCCTTCTTCATCCCCTTTCTCCAGGTTGCATTGAAGACCTTCTCAATCACAAAAGGAGTCCCAACATCAAGAGCTTTGTAAAAAAATAATAAAGAGCAAGTGGGATAAAGGCTCCCACACCCTTCTTCCCCCATTTGGGGGAAGTTTGTATCTTCTCTTTTATTTTCATGTTTTGCTTAATAATTTGCTAAATTAGAATAGCAAAGAGTAGTTTCATTTCTTAGAAGTTTGCTTTCATAAAGTAAAAAAAAAAAAAATTTCCTATTTCATTACTTAGTTTAATTTTTGTTCACTGTCATTTGATATAATATTGCAAAACTTAAAAATAACCAAAATCTTTTAAATCTCACTGTAAGGTGGATCAAGAGTGCTCTCTATCAGAGAGTTTGTTTAATTTTTTGCTTCTATGTTCATGCACTTTACTTTCTTGCAAGTTAATTAATTAATCTCTAAAGTCTCTTGAACTTGCCGGAATCCAAGAGCATAGTAAATTTTGCATCATCCTTGCACTTAGACATATAGATAGATAAGACTCTTGAACTTTTGTCATAAGACAAAGTCAAGAGCGCTCTGTGTCGGAGGGTTTAATTAATTCTTTTAATAAAATATTTCAACTCACATTCCCTCTAATTAATTTACTTCGTTCATATCCTTCACCTAGTATGCTCTGCCGACTTTCGAGTTGGGCTCATACTCAGAACGGTGAATGGACTTGCTAAGTTCGCAAATAACAACACAAATAAAATTTTACCACTTAACCAACGCACTGGCGTTGTAGAAAGTTTCAAGTCCATTCTCAGTAATGGCGTCGAAACTCCCCGTTGTCTAAGAGTCATGGCTAGCTGGCCAATCCACCGGAAACCAGCCCGAGATACTGGATGGGCCGGCATGTCTAGAACGGAGTGAATTTGAACACTTTCCCGGTCGATCTCTGATACCTTCTTCGTTTCAAAGCCATAATAAACAAGACCACTAAAATCTTTAAAACGTACCAAGAGCACTCGCATAACCTATCCACTAACTTTATTTCAAGACTTGTTGTTATTTCTTTAAGCATTGCAGAGCTTCGACTCCATAAGGCATTGGTCTATTATTTTATGCATGATTATTAATCTGGATCATTTGTCCTTGGCTTATAAAAAATCTTTATCTGTGAATGCATCTTTATTTACAAGTTCTTGATATACTGTTCATCTCTTAATCCAGTGTAGCAACGTGGATTTCCTTTGTCTTGTGTTCTATTTTTTATAATCATAATCATCTTTCATCATAATAACTCTTAAACAACACCCATCCACATCATTCAAACATTAAAATTTAACTTAAACACATTGAGCCATAGAAACTCTTTGTTAGGGACTACCCCCCTTGGCTTCGTTAGGAGTTAGCCTAAACGGAGGAGTTAGGAGTAGGTGACAGTACCTGACTCTATGCTTGCGCCCAAGGTCATACCTCTCCCACTTTCCTAAGTGAGGAGACAGCTTTCAGAAGATTTCTGCTGCTGGTGTGCAATTGGCAGACAACATCTTTTGGCGTCGTTGCCTGGGACAAATCTTTTCGTTCCTGGACGACCTTTGTTTCCTTTTAGTTTTTTACCTTTTTTACCCTTTTTGGTAGTTTTTTAGTCCAATCACTCTCAGGAATTAGACTTGAATCCACCTGGCGACTCCACTATCAGTTAACACCTCAAGGTATTCGACTAGAAGAAACTCTGAAGCTTTGCTCAATTTCATCCCCGAGCCTGAAAAGGTTTATAGGATGAGACTGAACAAACTTACTTCTCGTAGGATCCTTGGAGAACTTGGATCTGAGTCTGTTTCAAACATCCATCTTTTATTTCAAGAAAACTTAGAAAATTTTGAAAATAATAATTGTTTCCTTTCCACGATGGGTGAGTTTTTTACTCCACTCAATTTCACTCAGATAGCAGGTCAACCCCATGACATTCCCGAAAAATCTATTGATAAGCTCATGACTTTTAATGGCACTGATGCCTCTATCTCTATTGAGCAACACATCATAAATTTCTCTAGACACTGTGGTTCTTATGTCAGGGGTGCTGACAAACATGATGATGCATACATGACCCTTTTTGCTCTATCTTTGGATGGTAAAGATGGAAACTGGTATGACAACTTGCCGAACAACTCTTTCACTACCATAGCGGACTTCAAGCCTGCTTTCCTCGGAAAATTTGGCAGCAAAAAGGAACCTAGACATCTACTGGTAGCCTTGACTAGTATGAAGAAGTCTGATACGGAAACCATGGATGAATTCAACGATAGGTTCACAGAGTTGTCAAATTCCATCCCTGCCACTTATGCTCCTCCTGCAGCTTCCACTTTGGATTATTACATAGAAGCATTAAGTGGCAAGATCCAGTACCAGACTAGAGACAAGGAGCCGACCACATTGCTTCAAGCTCAGAATTTGGCCATTAAAATTGATAAGAATATGCAGTCTTCGGGAGAGTCAAACATCCAAGGTTACTCTAGATCATCAATTCCTCTAAATACTGTTGAACCTAAAGGAAAAGAGCCATCAAACGAAGCATATGAGAAGAAGCTCGTGGACCTGACAGAGAAAATGCAAGACATGGAAAGGAAGCACTTAGCGCAAAATAAAGAGGTTCAGAATAGGGTCATAACTGTTGAAAGATCTCAACCTCCGCCACCTCCTAGAACCTTCCCTACAAAAGTAAATTGGCAAAGGAGAGCACCCAACCAAGAATTGAGGCCTCCTCATCAATTAGAAGCTGCTAACATGGTTGAACCTTACACACCATTTTGTAGGGCATGTGAAGACCTTCATGAAGAATCTTCTTGCTATTATGCATGCTATGTTCAAGAGCATGGTTTTCTAGACGGTTGTGGTCCTAAAGCATCATCAAGCAAGCCTGAGTACATAAACTATGTAGGTGACATGCATGATATTTCCAAAGAAAGTTGGAGAGAGGAAAAACAATATTCAAGATAGCTTGATTACATTAATATAGTTGGACAGCCCCATCCTATCACCACAGAAACTCGGGGTCAAGTCAAAGCTTATAGTCAACAATTGGATAACCTCACTAAAAAAATTTGGTACTAATCCTACAAATGAGCACAATGATGATAGTTTGGAAGGTTTACTACCTTGTGACCTTTTTTCGAAAGAAGATGATTATGATCGTGAGGAGGGATATAGACAGGGATGTGATACAAGTGAGGAAGAATCCCTTACATCTGAGATGGATGATAACTACGAGACATTAATTGAAAATCCAATCGTAGAAGTTTCATGTGAGTCCTCCATGCTCTCCACTGGATGAAAAATGTTTCGAAAGTTGGGTCCCATGTGATATCTTTGAAATCGAGCTTTTTGAAGAAGAATGTTTTGAGCAAAATGAGGAGTGTAGCCAAGGACTTGATACCAGTGATGAGGCATCTCTCATATCCGACATAGATGGCGATGATGAATATTGGACTTTTACTGAAAATCAAACCTATGATACTTTTCAAAATATTTTTGAGAATCTCATCTATGATGTGTCCAGCGAGGGGAGTTGTTATTTTGAGACTTATGAAAGTTGTAAAGAAGAGAAGTCGGAGTTTTCCTATGATCAGTCAGAATTGTATCTGAGTATCTGTGATAAGGACTTGAAAAAGAAGTGCAATGAAGAATCAGATGGGATACAACTAGTTGAAGTTTTTTCTCAGCCATCGTCTTCACATATAGATGTTGCTTATGTTTTGGATCAACTTGGGGTTTATGCAACGAGTTATCATTTGATAAGCCTTGATGATCAGCATGATGGAATAGTCGACCTGCCTCATCATCCCGATTTGTATATCAGCGCTATCCAGTCATGGATAGAAGCATCCTGCGCGAGCACCTACCAGTTTGGGAAGAAGTTCGACAACATTATTCATGCCTATGATTTCCCATCCATCCCGCCCATTCTGGATCATCACGCAGGTTTGCATTTCCTGAATAAAATATTCTTCTTTTGGCAGGTAACCAAAGACAAGGAAAAACCTTTTTACATTAATAAAACGCTTAGGTGGTTACATTGGATTTATGATTACACATAACCATTTTTATTTTCATGCTTAGAGTAGGAAAATAGGCTCCTTAAAGTGAGCATTTATTGTAGTATTTTTCTGTACTTACGAATAAATAAATTTTTCAGTTAAGTTTTGTCATTTCTTTGAATAAAGAAACTTTTGAATCATTGGCTATTTTTCATAAAACTTGTGCTACTGAGGTTTTTCTTGTCAAGTTGAGATGTTTTTACAGGATGTGGAAACCAGAGATTCTGGTGTTCTCGTATGCTCTCCTTGCATAAGAGACAAGTTCGAGCACACGTCCCGCAGTTGGAGCCAGATGTTATCCACTAATTTTTGCACTTGGTGGATTTTTCGACAAGCCGCCAGAGCGTTGAACAAGTACACTTGTTCGTGATCAGAATTCAGAAGTCCGCAAGCCTTTTCCTGGGACTCTGTTCGGAACTTTTTGTAAATACATGTTCATTCCTCCTTGGGGAGATTGTAAAAAATGACCTAGCATTTAAATTTTTATAAAAGGCTCGGCTTCCCGGACTTGGGCATCAAGCCAACTAGCCCAGAGTGTTTTTTCCCTTGGTTATTATTAACTGTTGAATAAACGACCAATAATTTATGAGTTTTTCACTCGCTCCTCCAAAGCTGGGGTAGTTGTCTTGGTGTTTCGGCCTTGGGAGGTTACTAGAGCCTTCGTGTCGGTATTTTTTGTCATGCTAGGCATTTCGATTGAGTCATATGAACATGTACTAGGTCCCTTTAAAGTTTCGTTGGATTCCGAGAAAAATAATTTTTTTCGTTTTTTAAGCCATATTTTAATGGTTTAAATGGAAAATTTCAAAATGTGAAAAAAGAGTCATCCGGAGTCCGTTTTCGGCATGGTTAGGCTCATTTTCAGGCCCGAAGCAGCATATTTATTCCAGGTGCCATTTTCACCATCAATCAGGCAGTTGAAGCATCCCGAAAGTCATCCATCGACTAATTGAGCACTAGAATAGCATTTAAATGCTAATTTTGTTGAAATTGCAACAAAGTCAAAGTTTTGAAAAGTGAAAAATTAATAAAAAAATGATGAGAAGATGACATGGCATGAGTCCCACATGGATTTACTACCCTTTTTAAAGCTATAACTTAAGATTTTGGGTTATATTTTTAAAGTGATGAATTAATACAAGAATGGATGACGTGAGGGTGAGGAAAGGACTCACGCTTATGTGGAGAAATGGTGAGTGTGTGAGGGTGGACCCCTCCCCACTTAAGAAACTTTATATTATTTTTAAACCACTGTCCAAGCAAATCATTCCATGGTGTGCCTATGAGTTAAGCCTGAGTTAATTCTTTGGAGTGGTGACGTCAACCACTAAAGGAGCTCACGCTAGCAAGAGTGGAGGGTGTGATGGTATTAAATGTGGGCCACTTGAACATAAAATATATATATGGTATATCCAATCTTCTCAATGCTACGAATGGTTTCAAGTTATAATGGGTGACTTCAACTCATGGAGGGGAAGAGTCACGCTAGCATGTAAAAGTGATATTGGAGGCTAGCGAATGGAAAGGGGGTGGACCCCTCCTTATTTCTATATTTATTGCAAAACTTTGGTTTGGTTTAAACGAAGCCTTCATTTAATTATGACTTCATGCCAATTCCAATGTGCCGTACCATTCGCATGAGGAAGAGGCTCACGTGTGGCGAGTTTGGTAAGGTTTTTGGTGATGTGGCCCTTAGGACTTGAGTTGGTAGCAGAGGTGGCGTCTACCTCTCTAGTTCCTCTTCACTTAAACAAAGGTTCAGCCTCAGTTCAACATTCACTTCAGCTCAGTTCAAGCTGAGCTGAACTAAGCTTGATCTCTGGTTCTTTAAAAGTCCCTGGGGCTTGTTTTTTTTTATAAATAGAGGCTCTTTCAGCTCTATCAGTGTGGATGTATTTGAAGAGAACCTATACCCGTATGATTGTAATTTCTTATCTGTGTTATGAATAAAGTTGAGTCTTTGGAGGACAATTTGATGGTGCAAGAACTTTCATGTTGAATATTTGGCTTATAATCAAGGTGATATCTGTGTCATTATTTTCTTATTCATGCATGCTGTGTTATCTAGCTTAGAAGGTTATAATCTAATCCATAGAGTAGGCATTTGAAGTTTCAACTTGCTTGCTTATGTGTGGCTATACACGATCTCGGAATTCCATATTGTATTCAGTTGTACTCATGCTTTCCGGTTCCTGTTTGGTTTATATATACTAGATATAATCACTTGCTTGAATGGTATTTTAGTTTTGCAGATCACTTGGCGTGAAGTAGAGATCAGAGCTCAGTTGCATCTCATCTCTCTTCAAATATATTTTTCTAATTTTCTTGTCCCACGGGTTCCCTCCACGCTCAAATTTACTCAAGCTTGGGCTTGAGGTTTTTCTTATCCATCCTCAAATTTAAAAAAGAAAATTTTTACTTTCCGGTTACTTTGGTTTTGTTTCATAACAAGTAGATATAAGTGTTAAATATCATCTTTTCTATCTCTTGTTATATAGATCTAAGAGCTTCCTTTGTCTAAAAGTTTATCTCACGAAAGTCTACATCTAGCTTTGCTTAGTTTTAGTACTTGAAGTAGCATGAAAGTCCTATCTTTGCACAAGTACTAATTGTAAAATTTTAGTGTATTTTATTGTCTAATCCACTGTTTTAAAGGAAAATAGCTCGCTGGTTTTTCACTTTTCATGACAGGTTAAGCGGAAATGCTGGCAAAAAATTGAAGTTCCAATCTCCAAAAAACATTCATCTTTCCCCCTTCTTCATCCCCTTTATCTAGGTTGTATTGAAGACCTTCTCAATCACAAAAGGAGTCCCAACTTCAAGAGCTTTGTAAAAAAATAATAAAGAGCAAGTGGGATAAAGGCTCCCACACCCTTCTTCCCCCATTTGGAGGAAGCTTGTATCGTCTCTTTTATTTTCATGTTTTGCTTAATAATTTGCTAAAGTAGAAGAGGAAAGAGTAGTTTCATTTCTTAGAAGTTTACTTTCATACAGTTAAAAAAAAAAAAAGTTTCGTATTTCATTACTTAGTTAGTTTAATTTTTGTTTACTGTCATTTGATATAATATTGCAAAACTTAAAAAGAACCAAAATATCTTGAATCTCACCGTAAGGTGGATCAAGAGTGCTCTCTATCGGAGAGTTTGTTTAATTTTTTGCTTTTATGTTCGTGCACTTTACTTTCTTGCAAGTTAATTAATTAATCTCTAAAGTCTCTTGAACTTGCCGGAATCCAAGGGCATAGTAAATTTTGCATCATCCTTGCACTTAGGCATATAGATAGATAAGACTCTTGAACTTTTGTCATAAGACAAATTCAAGAGCACTCTCTGTCAGAGGGTTTTAATTAATTCTTTTAATAAAATCTTTCAACTCACATTCCCTCTAATTAGTTTACTTCGTTGATATCCTTCACCTAGTATGCTCTGTCGATTTTCGAGTTAAACTCGTATTCAGAACGGTGAATGGACTTGCTAAGTTCGCAAATAACAACACAAATAAAATTTTACCCCTTAACCAACGCACCAGCTTTGTAGAAACTTTCAAGTCCATTCTCAGTAAGGGTGCCGGAACTCGCCGTTGTCTAAGAGTCACGGCTAGCTGGTCAATCCACCAGAAACCAACCCGAGATACTGGACGGGCCGACATGTCTAGAACGGAGTGACTTTGAACAATTTCTCAGTCGATCTCTGATACCTTCCTTGTTTCAAAGCCATAATAAACAAGACTACTAAAATCTTTAAAACGTATCAAGAGCACTCGCATAACCTATCCACTAGCTTTATTTCAAGACTTGTTGTTATTTCTTTAAGCATTAAAGAGCTTCAACTCCATAAGGCATTGGTTTATTATTTTATGCATGATTATTAATCTGGATCATTTGTCCTTGGCTTATAAAAAATCTTTATCTGTGAATGCATCTTTATTTACAAGTTCTTGATATACTGTTCATCTCTTAATCCAGTGCAACAACGTGGATTGCCTTTGTCTTGTGTTCTATTTTTTATAATCATAATCATCTTTCATCATAATAACTCCTAAACAACACCCATCCCCATCATTCAAACATTAAAACTTAACTTAAACACATTGAGCCATAGAAACTCTTTGTTAGGGACTACCCCCCTTGGCTTCGTTAGGAGTCGGCCTAAACGGAGGAGCTAGGAGTAGATGACAGTACCTGGCTCTGTGCTTGCCCCCAAGGTCACACCTCTCCCACTTTCCTAAGTGAGGAGACAACTTTCGGAAGATTTCTGCTGCTTGTGTGCAATCGGCGGACAACATCTTTTGGCACCGTTGCTGGGAACAAATCTTTTTGTTCCTGGACGACCTTTGTTTCTTTTTAGTTTTTTACCTTTTTTACCCTTTTTGGTAGTTTTTTAGTCCAATCACTCTCAGGAATTAGACTTGAATCCACCTGGTGACTCCACTGTCAGTTAACACCTCAAGGTATTTGACTAGAAGAAACTCTGAAGCTTTGCTCAATTTTATCCCCAAGCCTGAAAAGGTTTATAGGAGGAGACTAAACAAACTTACTTCTTGTAGGATCCTTGAAGAACTTGGATATGAGTTTGTTTCAGACATCCATCTTTTATTTCAAGAAAACTTAGAAAATTTTGAAAATAAAAATTGTTTCCTTTCCACGATGGGTGAGTTTTTTACTCAACTCAACTTCACTCAGATAGCAGGTCAACCCCATGACATTCCCGAAAAAGCTATTGATAAGCTCATGACGTTTAATGGCACTGATGCCTCTATCTCTGCTGAGCAACACATTAGAAATTTCTCCAGACACTGTGGTTCTTATGTCAGGGGTGCTGACAACATGAAGATGTATACATGACCCTTTTTGCTCTATCTTTGGATGGTGAAGCTAGAAACTAGTATGACAACTTGCCGAACAACTCTTTCACTACCATAGCAGACTTCAAGTCTACTTTCCTCGGAAAATTTGGCAGCAAAAAGGAACCTAAACATCTACTAGCAGCCTTGACTAGTATGAAGAAGTGTGATACGGAAACCATGGATGAATTCAACGATAGGTTCACAAAGTTGTCAAATTCCATCCCTGCCACTTATGCTCCTCCTGCAGCTTCCACTTTGGATTATTACATAGAAGTATTAAGTGGCAAGATCCAGTACCAGATTAGAGACAAGTAGCCGACCACATTGCTTCAAGCTCAGAATTTGGCTATTAAAATTGATAAGAATATGCAGTCTTCGGGAGAGTCAAACATCCAGGGTTACTCTAGATCATCAACTACTCTAAATACTGTTGAACCTAAAGGAAAAGAGCCATCAAACGAAGCATATGAGAAGAAGCTTATGGACCTGACAGAGAAAATGCAAGACATGGAAATGAAGCACTTAGCGCAGATTAAAGAGGTTCAAAATAGGGTCATAACTGTTGAAAGAACTCAACCTCTGCCACCTCCTAGAACCTTCCCTGCAAAAGTAAACTAGCAAAGGAGAGCACCCAACCAAGAACTAAGGCCTCCTCATGAATTAGAAGCTGCTAAGATGGTCGAACCTTACACACCATTTTGTAGGGCATGTGAAGACCTTCATGAAGAATCTTCTTGCTATTATGCATGCTATGTTCAGGAGCATGGTTTTTTAGAGGGTTGTGATCCTAAAGCATCATCAAGCGAGCCTGAGTACATAAACTATGTAGGTGACATGCATGATATTTCCGGAGAAAGTCGGAGAGAGGAAAAACAATATTCAAGAGAGCCTGATTACATTAATACAGTTGGACAACTCCATCCTGTCACCATAGAAACCCGGGGTCAAGTCGAAGGTTATAGTCAACAATTGGATAACCTCACTAAAAACTTTGGTACTAATCCTACAAATGAGCATAATGATGATAGTTTGGAAGGTTTACTACCTTGTGACCTTTTTTTGGAAGAAGATGACTATGATCATGAGGGATATAGCCAGGGATGTGATACAAGTGAGGAAGAATCCCTTACATCTGAGATGGATGATAACTACGAGACTTTAATTGAAAATCCAATCGTAGAAGTTTCATGTGATGAGTGTCCTCCATGCTCTCCACCGGATGACAAATGTTTGGAAAGTTGGGTCCCATGTGATAGCTTTGAAACTGAGCTTTGTGAAGAAGAATGTTTTGAGCAGAATGAGGAGTGTAGCCAGGGACTTGATACTAGTGATGAGGCATATCTCATATCCGACATCGATGGCAATGATGACTATTGGACTTTTATTGAAAATCAAACCTATGATACTTTTCAAAATATTTTTGAGAATCTCATCTATGACTTGTCCAGCAAGGGGAGTTGTTATTTTGAGATTTATGAAAGTTGTAAAGAAGAGAAGTCGGAGTTTTCCTATGATCAGTCAAAATTGTATCTGAGTATCTGTGATAAGGACTTGAAAAAGAAGTGCAGTGAAGAATCAGATGGGATACAACTAGTTGAAGTTTTTTCTCAGCCATCGTCTTCACATATAGATGTTCCTTATGTTTTGGAGCAACTTGGGGTATATACAACGAGTTATCATTTGATAAGCCTTGATGATCAGCATGATGGAATACTCGACCTGCCTCATCATCCCGATTTGTATATCAGCGCTATCCAGTCATGGATAGAAGCATCCTGCGCGAGCACCTGCCAGTTTGGGAAGAAGTTCGACGACATTATTCATGCCTATGATTTCCCATCCAGCCCGCCCATTCTAGATCATCACGCAGGTTTGCATTTTCTCAATAAAATATTCTTGTTTTGGCTGGTAACCAAAGACAAGGAAAAACCTTTTTACTTTAATAAAACGCTTAGGTGGTTACATTGGATTTATGATTACACATAACCGTTTTTATTTTCATGCTTAGAGTAGGAAAATAGGCTCCTTAAAGTGAGCATTTACTGTAGCATTTTTCTGTACTTAGGAATAAATAAGTTTTTCAGTTAAGTTTTGTCATTTCTTTGAATAAAGCAACTTTTGTATCATTGACTCTTTTTCATAAAACTTGTGCTACTGAGGTTTTTCTTGTCAAGTTGAGATGTTTTTACAAGATGTGGAAACCAGGGATTCTGGTGTTCTCGTATGCTCTCCTTGCATAAGAGACTAGATTGAGCACACGTCCCGCAATTGGAGCCAGATGTTATCCACTAATTTTTGCACTTAGTGGATTTTTCGATGAGCCACCAGAGCATTGAACAAGTACACCTGTTCCTGATCAAAATTCAGAAGTCCGCAAGCCTTTTCCTGGGACTCTGTTCGAAACTTTTTGTAAATACATGTTCATACCCACTTGGGGAGATTGTAAAAAATGACCTAGCATTTAAATTTTTCCTGGACATGGGCATCAAGCCGACTAGCCCAGAGTGTTTTTTCCCTTGGTTATTATTAACTGTTGAATAAACGAACAATAATTTCTGAGTTTTTCACTCGCTCCTCCAAAGCTGGAGTAGTTGTCTTGGTGTTTTGACCTTGGGAGGTTATTAGAGCCTTCGTGTCGGTATTTTTTGTCATGCTAGGCATTCCGATTGAGTCATATGAACATGTACTAGGTCCCCCTAAAGTTTCGTTGGATTCCGAGAAAAATAATTTTTTTCATTTTTTAACCCATTTTTTAATGGTTTAAATGGAAAAACTCAAAATGTAAAAATGGTTTTAATGGTTTAAGCCATTTTTAAATGGTTTTTTAAGCCGTTTTTTAAGCATGCCAAAAGTCATCAATCGGCTAATTGAGCACTAGAATAGCATTTAAATGCTAATTTTCGAGAAATTGCAACAAAGTCAAAGTTTTGAAAAGTCAAAAATTTATAAAAAAATGATGAGAAGGTGACATGGCATGGGTCCCATTTGGATTTACTACCCTTTTTAAAGCTATAACTTAAAACTTTGGGTTATATTTTTAAAGTGATTAATTAATACAAGAATGGATGACGTGAGGGTGAGGAAAGGACTCACGCTTATGTGGAGAAATGGTGAGTGGGTGAGGGTGGACCCCTCCCCACTTAAGAGACTTTATATTATTTTTAAACCATTGTCCAAGCAAATCATTCCATGGTGTGGCTATGAGTTAATTCTTTGGAGTGGTGACGTCAACCACTAAAAGAGCTCACGCTAGCAAGAGTGGTGGGTGTGACGGTATGAAATGTGGGCCACTTGCACATAAAAAATATATATGGTATATCCAATATTCCCAATGCTACGAATGGTTTCAAGTTTTAATGGGTGACGTCAACTCATGGAGGGGAAGAGTCACGCTAGCATGTAAAAGTGATATTGGAGGCTAGCGAATGGAAAGGGCGTGGACCCCTCCTTATTTCTTTATTTATTGCAAAACTTTCGTTTGGTTTAAACGAAGCCTTCATTTAATTATGCCTTCACGCCAATTCCAATGTGCCTTACCATTCGCATGAGGAAGAGGCTCACGTGTGGTGAGTTTGGTAAGGTTTTTGGTGATGTGGCCCTTACGACTTGAGTTGGTAGCAGAGGTGGCGTCTACCTCTCTAGTTCCTCTTCACTTCAACAAAGGTTCAACCTCAGTTCTGCATTCACTTCAGCTCAGTTCAAGCTGAGCTTAACTAAGCTTGATCCTTGGTTCATTAAAAGCCCTTGGGGCTTGGTTTTTTGTATAAATAGAGGCTCTTTCAGCTCTACTAGTGTGGATGTATTTGAAGAGAACCTCTGCCCGTATGATTGTAATTTCTTATTTGTGTTATGAATGAAGTTGAGTCTTTAGAGGACAATTTGATGGTGCAAGAACTTTCATGGTGAAAGAACAAGAGAAGTAAAGTTTGGGATAGGAGACATAGTTTTGTTATGGGATAAAGTAAAAGAAAAACCTGGAAAGCATGGAAAATTGGAAAAGATATGGATGGGTCCCTATCGAGTATCTAAGATAGCTGGAAAGGGATCAGTTTATTTGGAAACACTGGACGGGGGATGAATTTGAACTTCCCGTGAATGGGCTTTTGCTAAAGCATTATTTCCCACCCATCGCATCAGTCTTGTGTTTCCTGGTAGGGTAGAGTAGGTAGGACCTGAATAAGCCTTTCCCGACAGTAGTGTAGAATTTTGCATCTTTGCCTGAAGCTCGCCTTTGAAGCTCTTAGTGTAGTTTTGATTTCTGCAAAATAAAAATCAAACTTTTATTGAAAGTTATGGTTATAGATAAAATTTATTTTATGCTTTTTAGTTTCATGCATCTTTATTTTCAGTATTTTATATATTATCCACATATCGTTTTGACGACCAGTCTGTGGGTTTGGTATAGCTCTGGACATGCTGCAAGTAGTCAGTGACATTTCAGTAGCGGTTGCAGGGCTGGATGGATTGATCGAGGATACGAGAAGCAGAGTACGAGGACCAGAGATTCTGAGGTTCTAAAGTGCTCTTTTCAGCCGAGCACTTGTCCCAGCTGGAGCCAGATGTTATCACATATATAGTAGTCGGGCTACCATATTCTATTTTTCAGATACAGTACATTTTTCAGCCAAATCTCTTACATATGAGATGCTGAGATGCGCAGTTTTGATGGATCATTATTTTATTTGTGGACTATTGTACTCTCCCATGTCAGGACTGAGTCTCAGGACACTCAGATCTGAGGACCAATGTTGCCATTTAGTCATTACACAGCAGTTATTGATGCCCAGTTTTATATCAACACTTTCTCATTGGACAGATGATGGTTCAGATGGATTATATGCGTGATTATGACTCAGCTTGTATTATATTGTGTTATGGTTATCATTGCTCTTATATTCATCTTTGTGACATGTATTAACATGTAGTGTCATGATCTGGCGGTCATAATTATATGGACTTGGATGTATTTGTATTATGTATTGATGTCCCTGCTTAGACTTGGAAGTTCCTTATCTATACTCATTGGTTTTACACTCCTTAGGGAGAATAGAGGTAGTCAGTCCCGCCATTGTTTTGGCTTGCTAGTGATGGCTTCATCTTTTACTGTCTCCACCCATCCATTACCTTCCAGTTTTGTTTTTAAACCGACTTAATACTTGACTTGTGGCATGAAGGACCTTTCCCCGCTAGAACCTTTGTTGGACAAACCTCCCTATTTATATTGTGTCTCGACTCTGAGTTGGTGATAGAACTTGCCTTTGGTGAGCTGGATTGTATGGCTAAATCATTCTGGTCGGTTGTCCCGATGTTTGGCACTGTGCAGAACTCCCCCTGGTCACTTGAGATGTTGTTGGCTAAAACTGAAAGCTCATGTACTAATTGTATTGGAAATGTTTTTATGCGCCCATGGAAAATGAAAATGTTAAAACTGTTTCTTAACATATGTTAAAAAAGGGCAAGAGCAATGAAATGCTAAAATGCCCCTTGAAGGGTATAAGAAACGGTCCAAAAAAGCAATGGTAAAATATATGCTATATCCAAATATTGCTGACCTTATAAATTTGAATATATCATGGATGAAAGTTGCAGTTAGCTGTGCTTTTAAGCACTGGTGAAGTCACCAAAAGGACATATAGGCCAAAAAGCCCATGGAAATAGAATTGATGATCCTAATGAAACTGGATCAAACTTGATGTAGACATGATGCCTAAGTTGAATAAGCACTCTCTAAACAACTTGTTACCAATTTTTTTGTACCATAGTTAAGTTACCTGAGGAGCCGCCCATTGACAGACATGTTCAATGTCTGATTCCAGTGTATCAGTTGATCCGTCATCATGTCTAGCCAGTATTGGCTAGCCAGTTTTTGATTTGAATAATTTTGACCATGGTCCCACGGGGTTTGTAATAAAATGTGCTAGTAGGGTATTTTTGAGTGGTTCGGTCTCCTGAGACGTAGAATCTCAAATAAGGTATTTCGGGGAGTTTTTTGCCCTTGACAATTATGCTTTGCCTATAGCCAAGTATAATTATCGAGGTTTTCTCCCGCTTCCTCCAAAGCTGGTGTTGCCCACCTATTTCGACTAGGTGGCAACTCCATGTACATGAGGATGTACATAGTTGTACCTTAGAAAAATCTGAGGATTTTTCACTTCTGCAGGGCTATTGCCCCTTTGTAAAACGAAATGTCCGCTCCCTTGCGTGGGAAAATTAATGTAATTTTATGTGCTAGTGTGGGTCATATGATATGGATGCCACACCATGGAACGGGTTGTTAGGGAAGTCCCCTCATCGAGTGTTTTTCCCTTTCCAATTGACCTTGTTGGACAAACGAGTTTAATCGGTTTGGTTTTCACTCAAAATCCTCCAAAGTGGTGACGGGCGTTCTACCAGTCAATTCCATGAGGTGGCTAAGGATTTTAAAGTGTGATTCATGACCATGCTAGGCATTTGTCTAGAGTCTTGCGGAGTTTCGTAATGTTGTTGTATTTTTATTAATTTTTTCCTAGTTAATTAGTTTCACCCCATGGTGATTAATTAACTCAGTTTTTGATGTAATAATGTAATCGCTCGAGCATGGCATTTTGTAATAGGGGCTATGAATGCAAAGAATAATTGCTATGAAACCCCCTAAGCCATTGCTTCGAGTCCCATGTCATTCTGATGAGTGGTTGAGGAGATAGACCATTTTTGTCTAAGCAAGGTCTATTTTTCCTAGGGAATTAATTAAATTCCCTAAGTCAAAATTCACATTTCTTGATTTTGAAGTAAAAAATCAAGAAATGCCATGGTAAGTTGGTATGGGTGTTCCTAAGCCTAGGAGAACTTACTCCAAAGTTTTTTTTACCCCCCCATGGCCTAGATATTAAATTTTCAAGTTATTTTTAATTTTTCCTAAGTCAATTCTAGGAAAATTTAAAAATTTAATTGAAATATTTTTATCTAAGGTGAATTTAAATTTAACCTATGTTTAAAGGTTAAATAATTTATTATTGGAGCTAAAGGCTAAAGTTTAAGCCTAAAGTTATGTGAGTGGCCAAACCACCACTAAAGGAAACAAGTCATGGCTAAATACCACATCATAGTTTAAGCCATCACCATATTTGATGGGGCGTCCATGTAAAAAGGAGATATATATGATGGAGAGGGCAGCCAAGTTTGGAGGCCTTACCAAACTTTAGAGGTAGGCGCTACCCTTATGAAGACTCCACCAATATTAAATTGAGGAGCGCTACAAACCAAGATGAGGGCGCTAATGAAAGTCAACGCTAATCTAGAGTGGCCCCACGCCAAAGTTAGAGGAAAGTGCTATTACAAAGAAGGGACCCACGTTTTATTTAGTGGAGGCGCTATAATAAAAGGACCCACGTTCAATTTAGAGGAGCGCTCACTAATTTGGAGGTGGACGCTATATAGTGAAGGGCGCATGCTAAAGTTTAGTGGAGCGCTAGTTTGGAAGTGCGCTACCATTTATGAGGGCCCACGCTATAGATAGAGGCGCGCTGCTAGTTTAGAGGCGCGCTAGCATGGTTTAAAGGGGCACCAATGAAGATAGAGGTCGCCACCATTTTTAGAGGAGGGCGCTACTTGTGGCCCACGTTTTTACTTGCATTTTGAAGACGCCAGATTTGGAGAATCCGCCAAG
>LPNX010398024.1:0-22754 GCA_001517045.1 Pseudotsuga menziesii
CATGTGAAGGGCGTTTGTCCTCTGCGTATGTTTATCACCTACGTCTCATGGCTGTGTTTTTGGGTTTTCAAATTAACCTCCCCTATTATCTGTTACATATTCTATTTAAGATGTCTAACGCCATTAAAAAAGGGCCGAAGCACCTGAGTCATAGTTTGTTTCATCATGGTTTGGTTCGGATTCTGGTAGAAAGCGAATTGGGGAAAATGGGTCGGTCCTGGGAACAGTTCATTGAGGATAATGGATTCTCGAAGTTCTGACATTGCATGTATAATAACCCTGGTGACTGTGGGAAACATCGGGTTGTGGGTTCAGTTTCGTCTAAAAATCCTGTGTCGAATCCTAGCCCTAAAAACCCGCAACCCTCGCAGACTCCTGTGGTCAACGTTGAGGATAGTTGCCCTACTCCTGTGCATAATGGTCGCCGCGCCAAAAGTTCGGGGTTCTCACCTGTCACCCCATCAAACACGAGGGGCAAAAATGTTAGTCAACGAGGAAACACTTCTAACCTGAGTAGGAGACTAACACGCAGCATGGCCAGAGCCAAATTTGTCAAAGGGCCTAAAAAGGACAAAAATAATGTTGAGACAGTGGTAATCGACGTTGAGGAGATTACCACGTCTGCTCAGGGAGATGATAATGTAGTTTATCCTGATCTAAAGACCGATTCAGTCGACCCAAGTCCTACGGTGAATTTTTCAGAAATTTCTGAGAACCCCTTCCTTTCTGTTGAAGTCCAGCCCGTTCAGACAGAAGTGGAAATTGTGCCTGAGTCGAAAAGCCTACCAGTCGAGGGCAAGAAAATTTCAGAAGCTCATGTGGAATGCGTGACCGATCCGGTTATAAATGAAAAATCAGTTAAAGTGACCTCCTCTGTTTTGCATGAGAACGGTGGAAACATTCACCCTTTGTTCGTTAACTGTCTACTGGACAAGGTCCGTAGAATGGAGGAAAAAATCCGTGAGGTATCTGCTAGCAGAGATTTATTGAAAATCGATAATATGGGGATGAAGGAGAAAATAGATGTTAGCGACAAACATTTGGTGCAGTTGAAAAACCATAAGAACAAACTCATCAGGCGTGTCCTGAAATTGCAGGACGAAAATCAGAGGAATGAAGAAAAGTTACGAGAGTTGAGCGCTCAGATCGCTTTAATGCAATTTAAAACACCTTCGCCCAGTCACTCCAGTGGAGTAAACATTCAGGTCTTTGGTGCCCCAGTGAATATATAGTTTTTAATCATGGTTTGTTATATGGCTGAATGTCAGGTAATTCGTTATGTTGAGATTATTTGATTTATAATTCTATTTCACCTGCTGTTACGATTTTCTAAATATTTCTTTTTTGGATCGCAGATATTAACTCCCCAAATTTTGAAGAGATCGGCGTAATCCCTATTTTGCTGGAATCGAATCACGGAATGGAGAAACAGTTTGACAGGTTCCTCTGTTTTATGTTACGATCCTGTAGACTGAGTGCGAAATTAAAGGCTAAAAGAAAAACGACAGGTTTCACTTGTCGTTTTCCTTTGGCGATTAGTTAGGGATCGTGAAGATTTGTTTTTTATCCCAAATATGCTATCATGGGTAAAAAGGAATGTATTTAATAGACTGTTGGCATTATGCTTAGGGAAGGGGGGAATACTATTGTAATGCAAGTACTGAACTGCTGGTTCTAACCGGATGGGCTGCTAGGCAGTTTCCTGCCTGTTGACATTTTGTTTTGGACTGGTGATGTTGGATTTACGTCTTATTAAGTTTTACAACTGGTTTGCGTTTATTACATCTTGCAGTTGTTAGTATTTGTATTTCTTAATTTTATATCTTTCGTTATAATTCATTTTCATTAATTATGCGAAAGTAATCTCTTAAGTATTCACTGCTTCTGGTTTTCAGTCATATTGGTATAATCTGTCATGTATTTAATAATTGTTATTATTGGTATATGATAGTTAGTAATGCATGTATTAATTTGCAGGCTTTAAATGTCTTTACTATTCTGAAAATGAGATTTTACATTACGTTTTCCAGTGTTTACTGAGAATCAGTATTATTTTAATTGTGCTCCCGATCGGGATAGGGGTTAGAGTAGGACTTTAGGATTTATTTAATGTTATTTTTCCGCATGATATTAAAACTGTGAATATGATTACATATGTTTCTGCAGAAACATCTTTAGCTTATTCCTTGATGTGAACGTTGTATATTTGTGTATATGGTTAACAGTAGTGTATTAGTTTTTGTTTGTTTCTGAATTCTGCTGTATCTATATAACAAATTTGTGTATAGTGTTTTCATATAACAGTAGCATAAAACTCAGTTTTAACTCTAATTAATCATTAAAGTTTAAGCACCTACTAATCGATAGCACTAATTAACCTTTTAGGATCCCAGGCTAACAGAGCCTATAAACCTGTCGGGAACGACTACCTGAAACAGCTTGGAACCTGTTCTAAGGATCCCGGACTGGGTCATTTTCCCCCGTTGCGGGCTGAATCAGAAGCGCCCGTCAACAGAACCCCAAACCTCGACAATATGTGTTCCTCCAAAAAATGCATAATTACTATCTCAGTGTCCTGTCTAGTTGGGATGGCTTCAATCCAAATAATCAGTGGTAGTGAGAATCCACTTATGTTTCCGTAAGGAATATAGTTGTATTTATTAGATGAAATCTAGTCTCCATTGGTGTAAAGATGCCTCAACATGTACGGGCTTTAGAGGAAATGGGAAGAGATTCCTCCTCCCTTCAAATATCTGACACTTATGGTAGGAAACAATATCCTTGTGGGTATCAGAAAATATAGTATGCCAATAAAATGTTTCCCTCATGATATTATTCATAGTGATCTTCCAATAATGATGTCCTCCACATTCCCCTGCATGAAATTACTCGATGAGCTTATTTTCCTCCTGTTCATTTACATAGTTTAGTAGAACCCCTCCTGGATCTTTCCAATACAATTTCCCATTTAAGATGTAAAACTTTGCCACTTTCTCCTTAAGGAATCTGGCGCTTATTCTATCCATATTTTGTGGATCTTGCAGATGCTACAACACAAATATGATGTCAGTATACTATGGAGATGACAGGAAATGTTCAGTCACTTTTAGATATGGTCACTCCTCATGGTTTTTCTCTTTTGTTGATAATTTAGCAATCATGTGCAGGCTGAGTACATCACAGTTAGAATATTCCATGTGTTACACCAAAATATTCTACTCATTTATCCCTATCATCTAGGTGAGGTGGCATTCGGTTCCTAACCTATAGGGAATATCCCTTAGACTCCTCCTCCTAATCATCAACCTATTCTGTCCCTTTAGTCTTATAAATTGAACCCTCTCTCCTTTTGGAAAGGAGGAAGGACTATGGCACTCTTATGCTGATGGAATTTCTAGGTGGCTTACTATCTTGCTTTGGAGGCTTTGTCTTGGATTGTTGGATGGAATATTGCAGTGTTAAGGATAGCTTGTAATGTTCTTTCCCATGTAATTCTATGTATCTCCTTGATTACATTAATACAAATCTCTTTCCATAAATGTTGTTGTGTTAATAATGTTTAGATATTTTTTCCTTAACTGTTAGCTTAGATCAATTATATGTTTGGATACAAATATGTTGTTTTCTTGTTTCCACATGCTTTACAGGGTTTTTCAACTGTAGATATGAAGATTATGAAGCTTAGATCAACAGAGAGAAGAGTATTTGCAAATATCAGGTAAGTGATATATCTGTGTCTTTGCATTTCTGATTGATTTAGGAAAGTAGATTGTATTATGTATTTGATTTTTTCTAGATCCACTTGGACTAGGGAGATCTAGTTTAATTCCGATTGGTTAGATTTATCCGATAACAAATTTGGTGACTCCGTTGGGGATCGTTCATATATCTGATTTCTTTTCATTTTGATTTCATACCTTTTTATTCAATCCTTTTTCCAACCTATAGAGACCTTCCCTCCTTTATATTTTGTCTTTTAAGAGTGTCTTGCATCCTCTTGATGCTCTTTGGATCACTATCAAACCTTCTGCCCTTCTCCCATAGGAAATATATATTTTATTCTGTTTTGTTTCTCCACCGGCGTGCCTAGGCTATGTAGACAGAGAGCTGTTGTTTCCATTTTTTTAACATCATAAGTGTTGACTGTATTGACGCCATTTTCCTCAGGAGAAAATAGGTCATTGGCTCTTTTACACTGTGTTGTAAGTGCGCCACTACCCTCATAGGTGCTCTTATGCAGCCTTATAGGAGCGTCAGTCCCCTCATAGGCGCTTTTTTGCAGTGTTATAGGAGCGTCAATCCCCTCATAGGCACATTTTTGTAGTGTTATAGGAGCGTCGGTGCCCTCATAGGTGCTCTGGTGTAGTGTTGAAAGTGCGCCGCCCTTTAAAACCCAGTTTTTGTCTCAGATTTCCTTCATTTTTGGGTTTTGGTTTGATGGATTTTGGTTTTTAGGCTGCATGTGATAGTCATTCAGCCTCTAGACCCAACATTATCTCTTCCACTCCTTAGTCATTGAGTGTTTTGGTTTCATTCTGGTTGTTTTTGAGCAATTCTTGATTATTTTGGAGTTGTTTGGGTGCTTGTCATATTCCTTTTGATTTCAAAATGAATGGAGTGTTGTAGGTGTTCTCTCTTTTTCTGTTTGTAGATCTGAGAAGAGAATTATCCTTTTATTTATTGTTTAGATACATAGAATTACATGGGAAATAACATTACAACCTAGCCTTAACACTGCAATATTCCATCCAACAATCCAAGCCAAAGCCTCCAAAGCAAGATAGTAAGCCACCTAGAAATTCTACCAGCATAAGAGTACCATAGTCCTTCCTCCTTTCCAAAAGGAGAGAGGGTTCAATTTATAAGGCTAAAGGGATAGAATAGGTTGAGGATTAGGAGGAGGAGTCTAAGGGATATTCCCTATAGGTTAGGAACCGAATTCCACCTCACCTAGATGATAGGGATAAACCACCACCTCATCCACCTTCAAGAAGGATCTCGAATCTATCCTTAGCAGAGAGAAGAGGACCTGCGAATATCAGGTATGTGATCTATTTATGTCTTTGCATTTCTAATTGATCTAGGAAAGTAGAATGTATTCTATATTTGATTTGTTCTAGATCCACTTGAAATAGGGAGATCTGGCTTAATTTCTATTGAGTAGATTTATTCGATAACAAATTTGCCGACTCCATTGGGGATCGTACATAGATCCAATTTCTTTTGATTTTGATTTCATATCTTTTCATTAAATCCTTTTTCCAGCCTCCAGAGACCTTCCCTCCTTTATATTTTTTCTTTTAAGAGTGTCTTGCATCCTCTTGATGCTCTTTGGATCATTATCAAACCTTCTTCCCTTCTCCCATAGGAAATCTAGCTTTTATTATGTTTTGTTTCTCCACCGGCGCGCCTGGGCTATGTAGATAGAGCGTCGTTGTTTCTATTTTTTTAACGTCGTAAGTGTTGACTATATCAGATCCCTTTTCCTTAGGAGAAAAGGCGTTGTCGATGCTTTTGCACTGTGTTGTAAGTTTGCTTCTATCCTCATAGGCACTCTTGTACAGCCTTATAGGAGCATCAGTCCCCTCATAGGTGCTTTTCTATAGTGTTATAGGAGCGTTGGTCCCCTCATAGGTGCCTTTTTGCAGTTTTATAAGAGTGTCATTCCCCTCATAGGTGCTATGGTGTAGTGTTGAAAGCGCACCACCCTTTGAAACTCAGGTTTTGGCTTTGATTTCCTTCATTTTTGGTTTTGGTTTTATGGATTTTGGTTTTTAGGTTGCATGTGATAGTCATTCACCCTCTAGACCCAGTATTATCTCTTCCTCCCCTCAGTCATTGAGTGTTTTTGTTGCATTTTGGTTGTTTTGGAGCAATTATTGATTGTTTTAGAAGTTGTTTGGGTGCTTGTCATATTCCTTTTGATTTCTGAATGAATGGAGTGTTGTAGGTGTTCTCTCTTTTTCTGTTTGTAGATATGAGAAGATAATTATCCTTTTCTTTATTGTTTAGATACATAGAATTACATGGGAAATAAAATTACAACCTAGCCTTAACGCTGCAATATTCCATCCAACAATCCAAGCTAAAGCCTCCAAAGTAAGATAGTAAGCCACCTAGAAATTCCACCAGCATAAGAGTACCATAGTCCTTCCTCCTTTCCAAAAGGAGAGAGGGTTCAATTTATAAGGCTAAAGGGATAGAATAGGTTGAGGATTAGGAGGAGGAGTCCAAGGGATATTCCCTATAGGTTAGGCACTGAATGGCACCTCACCTAGATGATAGGGATAATCCACCACCTCATCCACCTTCGAGAAGGATCTCGAATCTATCCTTAACAGAGAGAAGAGGATTTACGAATATCAGGTAAGTGATCTATCTATGTCTTTGCATTTTTTATTGATCTAGGAAAGTAGATTGTATTATGTATTTGATTTTTTCTATATCCACTTGGACTAGGGAGATCTAGCTTAATTATGATTGAGTAGATTTATCTAATAACAAATTTGGTGACTCTGCTGGGGATGGTACATAGATCTGATTTCCTTTGATTTTGATTTCATATCATTTTATTCAATCCTATTTCCAGCCTCTAGAGACCTTCCCTCCTTTATGTTTTATCTTTGAAGAATGTCTTGCATCCTCTTGATGCTCTTTGGATCACTATCAAACCTTCTGCCCCTCTCCCATAGGAAATCTATCGTTTATTCTGTTTTGTTTCTCCACTGGCACGCTTGGGATATGTAGATAGAGTGCCATTGTTTCCATTTTTTTAACATTGTAAGTGTTGACTGTATCGACACCCTTTTCCTTAGGAGAAAAGGCATCGTCGGTTCTTTTACACTGTATTGTAAGTGCGTCGCTACCCTCATAGGCGCTCTTGTGTAGCCTTATAGGAGCATCGGTCCCCTTAGAGGTGCTTTTCTACAATGTTATAGGAGCATCAATCCCCTCATAGGTGCCTTTTTGCAGTGTTATAGGAGCATCGGTCCCCTCATAGGCGCTCTGGTGTAGTGTTGAAAGCACGCTGCCCTTTGAAACTCAGTTTTTGGTTCAGATTTCCTTCATTTTTGGATTTTGTTTTGTAGGCTGCATGTGTTAGTCATTCACCCTCTAAACCCAACATTATCTCTTCCTCCCCTCAGTCATTGACTATTTTGGTTGCATTTTGGTTGTTTTGGAGCACTTCTTAATTATTTTGGAGTTTTTTGGGTGCTTGTCATATTCCTTTTGATTTTTGAATGAATGGAGTGTTGTGGGTGTTCTCTCTTTTTCTGTTTGTAGATCTGAGAAGAGAATTATCCTTTTCTTTATTGTTTATATACATAGAATTACATGGGAAATAAAATTACAACCTATCCTTAATGCTGCAATCTTCCATCCAAAAATCCAAGCCAAAGCCTCCAAAGTAAGATAGTAAGCCACCTAGAAATTCCACCAGCATAAGAGTACCATAGTCCTTCCTCCTTTCCAAAAGGAGAGAGGGTTCAATTTATAAGGCTAAAGGGATATAATAGGTTGAGGACTAGGAGGAGGAGTCCCAGGGATATTCCCTATAGGTTAGGAATCGAATGCCACCTCACCTAGATGATAGGGATAAGCCACCACCTCATCCACCTTCGAGAAGGATCTCGAATCTAGTTTTAACAGAAAGAAGAGGATTTGCGAATATCAGGTAAGTGTTCTATCTGTGTATTTGAATTTCCAATTGATCTAGGAAAGTAGATTGTATTATGTATTTGATTTGTTCTAGATCCACTTGGACTAGGGAGATCTGGCTTAATTCCGATTGAGTAGATTTATCCAATAAAAAATTTGGTGACTCTGCTGGGGATCATACATAGATCTAATTTCCTTTGATTTTGATTTCATATCATTTTATTCAGTCCTTTTTCCAGCCTCTAGAGACCTTCCCTCCTTTATATTTTATCTCTGAAGAGTGTCTTGCATCCTCTTGATGCTCTTCGGATCACTATCAAACCTTCTGCCCTTCTCCCATAGGAAATCTATCTTTTATTCTGTCTTGTTTCCCCACCGGTGCATCTGGGCTATGTAGACACAGTGTCATTGTTTCCATTTTTTTAACATCGTAAGTGTTGACTGTATCGACACCCTTTTCCTTAGGAGAAAATGTGTCATCGATGCTTTTACACTATGTTGTAAGTGCGTTGCTACCCTCATAGGTGCTCTTGTGTAGCCTTATAGGAGCATCGGTCCCCTTATAGGCACTTTTCTATAGTGTTATAGGAGTGTCGGTCCCCTCATAGGTGCCTTTTTTGCAGTGTTATAGGAGCGTTGGTCCCCTCATAGGCGCTCTAGTGCAGTGTTGAAAGCATGCCGCCCTTTGAAACTCATTTTTTGGCTCAGATTTCCTTCATTTTTGGATTTTGGTTTTTAGGCTACATGTAATAGTCATTCACCCTCTAGACCCAACATTATCTCTTCCTCCCCTTAGTGATTGAGTGTTTTGGTTGCATTTTGGTTGTTTTGGAGCAATTCTTGATTGTTTTGGAGTTGTTTGGGTGTTTTTCATATTCCTTTTGATTTCTAAATTAATGGAGTGTTGTAGGTGTTCTCTCCTTTTCTATTTGTAGATATGAGAAGACAATTATCCTTTTCTTTATTGTTCAGATTCATGTTTTTTTGATCCCCGGACCCCCCTTGCTCGTGTATGAATTCACAGGTGTTTTCAAGAATTATATTTGATGTTGATCTTTAAAAGATTCATAGTTTTGTTTGACTAGAACTTGGTTTTTTTATATCTCTGATTTTTGTCTTGTTTTAATAGAAAACTCTTTCCCTACCTTAGGTAGTTTTCATTCAAAGAGAAATGTGCATCATCATGTAGCTAGGATTTTCATTCTTTTTACATTTCCTATCTACACATCATGCATTCACTTAACCACTCAAGATAAAATTAATGCTAGCTTAGGTTTAAAATCATTTAATAACTGTGTGTAAGTTAGTGACATGTTTAGGTGTCATAAAATGTAGCAGCTATCATTAATTTGTCTGCACTACAACCCAGGAATCACACGGTTCTTCCACATACCGTTGGTATATCGAACGACCTTTCATGTACCCTTGAGGTATATAGAAAGGTACTTCACATACTCGATTGTATATTGGACGGACCCTTGTGAATGGTTGTGCATTAGATAACACTACTACTGATTTGAGATCCCTCATACCTGGCATATATTGGGAGACCCTCTTAGGATTCCTGTGACCAACTGAGTTATCCTTTTGGCCTGTCCTATGAGGTTCCTGAATTTTGATCAACTCCTATTCACACATTTTTCTTGTGGCTTTTAGAATTGATTAGTGTTTGATCTTGTGTGGTATTTCAGAGATTCTTAGAGAGTTTAGATATGGGAGACTCTCTCAGGACCACTAGTCAAGAGAACCCTTTTCAAGGTATGTCATTTATTTCTCCCCCTTGTGGAGATGTTGGTCATCTGTTCATGGCCACTTTGAACCTTCCTAGATTGACTATAGGATTACCTGTATGGTTATTCTCCAATCCTATCATACCAAATGTACCCTTTGTGTCAGATCCTGATCCTTTACCGCATGAGCATCAACCTCATGTTAACTCTTCTCCTTCTTCGTCGAATGTTGAATTGACTTCCCTATCTTCCTCTTCATCTGTTGAAAAATCTGAATTTAGTAAATGGGTGGGTAAGAAGTAGACAAAACGGAAGGCTAAGAAGAAGAACACTAAGCAGAATGTCATCGCTCCAACCTCTGATGTTCATACTGGAATCCCACCATCCACTGGTCATCATGCTGGTAGTATTGATGTACCTATTTTTGGTATGTGTAAATTTAAGTTCCCTTGTAGACTTTGCAGGGGTGATCACCTTCTCAAGGAATGTCTCGGTCTTTCCCTTGTGTTAGAAGTGTGGTCTAAAAATCCTGTGTCATCAGTCTCTGATCATCATGCTGATGATGCCCTATCAACCAGTGACTCTTTGGTTAAGAGTTGAAAAGGAAGGTCAGGTATCATTGCTTGGTATGTAAGGATATGCATCGCACATACCTTTTTCCTCACATGGATGAAGCTTCAAAGTTGTTGGAAGATATTCTATTCCTCAGCAACAACTTCCAACCGGTTATCGTAAGTTGTCTCTTAACATTCCACTGGTTGATCAAGCTATCGATCCAAGTCCATCCTTGGTTAGTTCCACTATTTCGTTGAAGAGTGAAGTTGAAGTGGTCGATCTAGTTCTAAACTCGGTCGATCCCACTCTTTTGTTGAAGAGTGAAGATGAAGTGGTCAATCCAACTCCATCCTTGGTTGATCCCACTCTTCCTTTGGAGAGTGAAGTTAAAGTGGTTGAGTCGATGTCATCTCCACTCGATCCAACTCTTTTGTTAGAGAGTGTTGAGATTGAAGTAGTCCCTTTGATAGAGTCTTCATCTTCTCCCTCTCTTCCAATCGAGAGTGAAAACCATCCTGCTGAAGTTTTTGTAGTTAGTTATGGTTGTTCTATGCAAGAAGAAGTTTTGTCTCTTTCAACAAAACCCTCTTCGAGTAATGAGGTTATTTTCTTTGACTGGAGTAACCTAACAGAATATCATCTTCATTCAAGTGTTCCTTTCCAGATAGTTGTGCGAGTTGATGCTAAGAGTATACTCCGCACTATCGTTGATGAAGGGGCTTCTGTTAGCATTCTATCCTCTACTGCTTGGAAAGGCACATGTTCTCCTCCACTTGTGCCAGCTACCAATCAGATTCTGGCTCTTAATAGAATACATACAGTGCCTTTAGGGATCCTTCCTCAATTTCCTATTACTTTGGAAAGAAAAACTGTCTGTGTCGATGTTATGGCAGTCCAAGGTCACTTAGATTTTAATCTTCTCCTTGGGAGTGATTATGTTTACACCATGAAAGATGTAGTGTCCACACTCTTTCGAGTGATGTATTTTCCCCATGATGGGAAGATTGTGACCGTTGATCAGCTTTCCTTCGTTAAACCTGATTATCATGTGACTCCTAGTCATCAGACCTCCCTGAATGTACCACATGTTCTTGTGGTTCCTTCCCCTTCTAGTTGGCTTCTTCCCATCATAGGTAAAATGGGGGGCATGGCTCCAGTCTCTAGACTTCATACTGGAGTTAATTTTCTAGCTTCTTATGTAAGGGGGAAACCCACCAACCTCTGGACATCATGTTGGCTTAGAATATATTTTTTTGAGCATAGTTTCCTTTCTGTGTCAAGATCGTAAAAAAATGAAATGGATGTCCTCAAGCATAGTTACTTTCTATTTCAAGCTTGTGTAAAAATGAAACGGGTTCACACAAGCATAGTTATTTTCTATTTCAATATTGTGTAAAAATGAAATACGTTACCTTGAGCAGTGTTTATTCTTGGTTTCAAGCTCGTTAAAAAATAAAGCTGACCTTGAGCACAATTCCTTTTTCATGTCAAGCTTGTTAAAAAATGAAATAGATTCTTCCATTGTGTCAAGAATCAATGAAGCTTGGGGGACACGTACCCTACCTCTTTATTGGTGTTAAGTTACTTGACAGTTATACTGGGGGAAAGTACCAACCACTGGAGTTCATGTTGGGAAATCATCCATTAATGGGAGTCATTTTGAGCATAATTTATTTTAGTTTCGAGCTCATTAAAACATGAAACCACCTTTTGAGCATAGTTCATTTTCTATTTCAAGCTCCTTAAAAAATGAAGTAGGTTTCCTTAAGCATAGTTTACCTTTTGGTTTCAAGCTTGCGTAAAAATGAAACCATGTTTCAAGCATAGTTATTTTCTATTTCAAGCTTGTGTAAAAATGAAACAGGGCATTTTGAGCATACTTTATTTTAGTTTTGAGCTCATTAAACCATGAAACGACCCTTTTTTAGCATAGTTCTTATTTTGTTTCAAGCTCGTTAAACAATGAAGAAGATACTCTGAGAATTCTTTCAACTGATCTTCGAGCTCGTTAAAAACAATAAGATGGTGTTGAGCTTACTTTTTATTTTTCGTGCTCTGGTTAAAACATGAAAACTAGTTTGAGCTTACTTTATCGCTTTTTCGTGCTCTAATTCAAACATGAAAAAGGTTACGAGTGCCTTTTATACCTTTAGCGCGCTCATTAAAAACTCAGTGAAGAGGTATCGAGTATAGTTCTACTACTTTTCATACTCGTTAAAATTGGATTATGAAAAAATAACTCATTCCGAAGTTATATTTAAGCTCTTTTCAGTATCCTTAAAAACAAAAAAAGATTGCCAAGTGAGCTTGTTGCGTTCATGCTTGTAAAAGAATCAGAACGGTCAAATGGTCGTGGGTAGGTTATCTCTTTTCGGACCGATTAGCCTTATTTACAAAAAAAGACCTTTTGGAGTCTTCTTAGTCATTTTCGACTCTCTACACATGAAACGACAAATGAGTTTGCTTTCATCGGACTCGTAAAATTAAACGATGAAGGACCCTTTTATGGGAATGAACTCCTCCTTTCTCAAGTTCATAAAACATATGATATTGGACTCATCCAACGGATGAGCTATATTGATCATTTTTTACCCTTTTCCAGCTCATTAAAAAGAAAATAGGCACTCATCAATCATGATGGGGAAGTTAAGGAAAGAAGTTGTATTTTGTTATGGCAATACATAGTCACTCTTGAACATGGCACTCACTTGCATATGCATTTCAACATTTATGTAATACATTTGTCTTCGAGTCTTGCTAATTCCTAGAGTCTTCTTAATCCTTTAAGTTGTCCAAGAATACTCTCATCGTCAGTTGCATTGGGATATTGGTATCATTCTCGTGTCAACACTGCCAAGTCATGCCATGCCCATGTTCAAGAAATGTTTGGTCATCCTTTCACTGTCTGCATTCAGTTTACCTTCTATCACGTTGGTCATATCTGAGTCAGTCCCATACATTTCTTTGTTGTCTGATTTAATCCAAAAAATATTTGATCGTGTTTCATGTTGATGATGGGGGATTCATCATGTCCCTCCTTCGATGAGTCTATTACTGTCGACTTTAACTCCTTATCCAGGAATTAGACTTAGAAACCAAGTCAAGTACCTTGGGCCTGCATTCCTTAATGGAAGGTTACCTCACTTTCAAATTTATAATTAATAGATAAATTCTATGAGCAATGATGTTAATAAGAATTACAGGAAATAGATCTTGCTACTAAGAATTCTCACAAGCATACACAAGAAAAATACAGAGAATAAAAGAGACTGAATCACATGAATGAAGAGATGAATATTGGTGTGTATCCTTCCAGTGAATAATGATGAATAATAGTGTACATAAATAGTACATCCCTCATTAGAAAATTGAATTGTATGGAAACAACTCATAAATCTCAAAAAGGCCGACTTACCAAAATATAGCAAACCCCCATAGGTGGCTAAAGCACTTCCCAAATATATCAAGGACCTCACAAGTTGGAAAAAGAATGAGTGAGTTTTCAAGTATATGGAAAAAACATTCTAATCCTAGAAAATGGAGAAAAACTAATGGAGGATGGGTTGGAAACAAAAGCTCCCAGTTTCCTAGTTGACTAGCTCTTATCTTATCCATAGAAAAGCAGGAAAAACAGAAAAAGCAGAATAAAGCAGAATCTGCTGTAAATTCCTATATACTAATTATGGATGGTCAAGAGTTGGTCAAGATCAACTCATAATTTGAAATAAATCATTCCTAGGATATAGATGGCATGTATTGACTTTAAGGTGCAAGTGGATGCCAACTAATTAAGCTAGTGGGTGAATAATTAATCAAATAATGATTAATTATTTTATCCTAAGTTGTGAGTGGGTTTAATATATTCCAACACCCCCCTATAAGTATAGATTTATGATGGTATGAAAAAAAATATAGATGTGTATAGATGCATATAGGGCCCAGCAACAAGGCTATGGTCACCCTTTAACAATTATTATGTCTAAAAAAGTGAGGAAAGAGGCAAAACCACATGGGGAAAATCCTCCCTCAAGATAGGAAAAGGAAAAAAATTTGAAATATTTCTTCCACATATATTCATATTCACTTTAATGAGCTCACTGAACTGCTTCGGGATGAAGGACTTGCTGAAGAAATCATGAACTCCATGATCATGCACTGGAGTGTAGAACCTGCAAGAAGGAAGATGAGAGACTCCTTGTATCTCATCAACTGATGAAGTAGGAGTATTATCTGAATTATTCTTGCTGATGTAAAACTCTGATCTGAAAACATAATCTGAATTGGAAAAGAGATTTGTGCATACTCCTTTCCAAAGTGTACAAAAATTAAGACAATTTATTTCACACCCAATTCCCTGAATAGCTGCAAAATTGTGATGGGAATCACATGTCAATATTCCAATATGATGTATCACCTATATAGATCTAATATGATGCTGATAAAACTATGATATATCAGAAATAGTAGCATATTAAACAGCAAGGCCAAAGGCTTTAGTGTCTCCATGAGGATATAGGGCTTGAGTAGGAAAATTATGAGCAACTGGGGAAAACTGATAAGTTTAAAAATATGAATCATGGATGGGCATAAGATCTGAACCATAAGTGATTAGAAAATATCCAAACATGTTTAATATCAGTCCATATATGACTAAGTTCATGGATAACCAGCCACTGAAAGTTAGGAAAGACTTCAAATCATGTAAGATAAATATCATTGCATAAGAGACCAATGAGGAATCAACTAGTGAACTAGGGATTTGTATAGTCTTAGGATTATTCAGAGATATGGTATATGGTATGTATGGTGGTATGATGTGTGTATCAACCTACAAATATTCTTCTAAATCAGAATCCAAAGGATCACATATAAGCATATCAATAGACTCATGGGAATACATTGGTAATGAATCCTCTATATGAAAGGAGGAAAGAATGAGATGTTCACAATATTCAAGAAGGATTTTAGTATTGATGCCAAGAAAAAAGGAGGAGATGATGAATCAAATGATATCAAGTAAGGTAAGTGGTATGACACAAATGAGGCTTGCTTTGGCTAAGCAAACATCCTAGAAATTACTAGGTTGCGCACCATCAATGAGAGAGGTATGCACAAGGTGTGAAGAATCTGGCACATAGATCTCAGAATATAAGATAGGAGATTTAGAGAACAATGAATGGGTTATAGGATCATAATAAATATCAGAAAAATCTCCATATGTTACTTCTTTTTCATCAATAGTATCACAAGAAGAAAAATCACCTTCAAGAGACACAGAAAAAGATGGCTCTTCAATATTTGCTTCTTCATTTAAGGAGGAAGCATTCGAATGAAAGAGGGCAGTAGAAACATGAACTATATGAGAAATTTATTCATAATGATCAAATTCATCAGAGAATTTAGAGGCCAAGAAATCTTGAGAAAGAGAACAAGAGATGCTAGGTTCACTCCATGCTTCATCTTCAATTTCCTGCAAACCAAAACCTTTGTCCAAAATTTTCCAAAGCTCAAATGGATACTCAGTAGAATATATGAGATGATATATATTTGGAGACATTACCAAACAAATAATTCCATAATCTCTATCAAAATTATTTATCCAATCAATATTCTCTTCATAAGAATCAGGTTCACTCAATGCACCAATGGAGACATCAAAGAGACATTGCCTCTTCGAGTATGCACTCATCTTTGGCTTCCAATAAGCATAGTTGAAAGGAGATAGTAGAGGAACTTTTGAATCCATATTGAAGTTTTTGATATTCTCTAGGAGATACTCTCTGCAACCTGCAAAACAAACTAGGAGAAAATCTTGTAAGCTAGACAACCTCTTCTTCAGAGAGGGATAGGAGACTAGAAGTGCTCCTCAACTCTGTAGAAATTGATCAAACTTATAGCTTTGATACCATGTATAAATAATAGATCAATGCTATGAGAAAATATTCTAAGAAGAAGCACAGGAAATAGATCTTGATACTAAGAATTCTCACAAGCATACATAGGAAAAATAAACAGAAGAAAAGAGACTGAATCACATGAATGAAGAGATGAATATTGGTGTGTATCCTTCCATTGAATAATGATGAATAATAGTGTACATAAATATTACATCTCTCATAGGAAAATCTAATTGTATGGAAACAAATCATAAAGTTCAAAAATGTTGACTTACCAAAATATAGCAAAACCCCATAGGTGGCTAAAGCACTTCCCAAATATATCAAGAACCTCACAAGTTGGTGAAAGCATGAGTGAGTTTTCAAGGAGATGGAAAAAACATGCCAATCCTAGAAAATCAAGAAAAAATAATGGAGGATGGGTTGGAAACAAAAGCTCCCAGTTTCCTAGTTGACTAGCTTTTATCTTATCCATAGAAAAGTAGGAAAAGCAAAAAAAGCAGAATAAAGCAGAATTTGCTGTAAAGTCCTGTATACTAATTCTGGAAGGTAAAAACGTGGTCAAGATCAACCCAGAATTGGAAATAAATAATTCCTTGGATATATATGGCATGTATTGACTTTAAGGTGCAAGTGGCTGCCAACTAATTAAGCTAGTGGGTGAATAATTAATCAAATAATGATTAATTATTTTATCCTAAGTTGTGAGTGGGTTTAATATATTCCAACATCAACATGATTTTACATCATTGGATCTTGATTGAAATATCTCATTGAGTGTTCGACTCCAAGTCCTTTATTCACGTTCGATGGTATGTACTGAGATACCTTGGGAATCATTGACATCAATGGTGATTTCCCTCGCACTTGTTAACAACTTACATCATTGACTAGTAATCAAGTGGTTTCTACCATGTTCGACGTCAAGACTTGTAATCAGATGGTTAGATTTGTATCATTGCGGGTTCATCTTGAAGACCCTGGGTTGTCATATATCTTCACCCAGGTTGCAATGGAGTTCTTTTTTAGTCATAGAACACGGATCCACCTTTGTATTGGTCATGGCTGTGTTATCATCTCATCATGGATCTATGCTTGTGTCTAGTAACCATTATTGTGTTCAATCAGTCTCTACTACCATGGATCTACATTGTATTGGTCATGGCTGTGTTATCATCTCATCATGGATCTACGCTTGTGTCTAGTAGCCATGATTATGTTCAGTCAGTCTCTACTTCCATGGATCAACATTGTATTGATCGGCAGCCATGTTATGAGTTATATGAGATTTAAGTCAGTGGTACTACAGCAACTTCCAACCAATATCCTTGCTTTAGATTTCTTCATTTTACAAAGCATTCAACTATGGCATTATTCTAACTTCATGCTTTGGGGGGAATTCTATTACACTGAAATCTTGCACTCTTGATCCATGTGTCATCCCTTTTCCTAATCCACAAGTTTCTCTCTGCTAAAATTGATTGAGATTGAGGTTTTTCCTACTTTTTTCCCTCTTTAGGAAGGTCGACGTTCTTGTCCCACTGCTAGGAGTGCCAAAGGATCTTTTTCCCTTCATGATAGGTGTTTCGGCGTCGGGGCTCTGTCTCCCACTTCTAGGAGCGTCGATGGTGCTTTTTCCCTTTTTGGAACGTGCACCGATGGTGTTTTGAGGGAAAAAATGAAGATTCGAGACCCTTTTTGAAGGTGTATGAGGTGGAGCTCTATCTCTATTATCTAGGTGAGGTGGCATTGATTTCCTAACCTATAGGGAATATCCCTTAGAATCCTCCTCCTAATACTCAATCTAGTATATCCCTTTAGCCTTATAAATTGAACCCTCTCTCCTTTCTGAAGGGAGGAAGGTCCATGGTACACTTATGCTGGTGGAATTTCTAGGTGGCTTACTATCTTGCTTTGGAGGCTTTGGCTTGGATTTTTGGATGGAATATTACATCGTTAAGGCTAGGTTGCAATGTTATTTTCCATGTAATTCTATGTATCTCCTTGATTATATTAATACAAATCTCTTTCCATAAATTTTATTGCATTGATAATGTTTATATCTTTCTTCCTTAACTGTTAGCTTGGATCAATTATATGTTTGGATACACATATACTATTTGTTTGTTTCCACATGCTTTACAGGGTTTTGCAGCAGTAGATCTGAAGATTTTGGAGCTTGGATCAATAGAGAGAAGAGGATATGTGAATATCAGGTAAGTGATTTATCTGTGTCTTTGCATTTCTGATTGATCTAGGAAAGTAGATTGTATTCTGTATTTGATTTGATCTAGATCCACTTGGACTAGGGAGATCTGGCTTAATTCTGATTGAGTAGATTTATCCGATAGCAAATTTGGTGACTCCGCATCAATGGTGATTTCCCTCACACTTGTTAACAGTTTACATTATTGACTGGTAATCAAGTGGTTTCTACCATGTTCGACGTCAAGACATTGTAATCACATGGTTAGATTCGTATCTTTGCGGGTTCGGCTTGAAGACACTGGGTTGTCAGTCATCTTTTCCCAGGTTGCGATGGAGTTTGTTTGAGTCATATTACATGGATCCACCTTTGTATTGGTCGTGGCTATGTTATCATCTCATCATGGATATACGCTTGTGTCTAGTAGCCATGATTGTGTTCATTCGGTCTCTACTACCATGGATCTACATTGTATTGGTCGACAGCCATGTTATGAGTTATATGAAATTTGAGTCAATGGTACTGTAGAAGCTTCTAGCCAACATCCTTGCCTTAGATTTCTTCACTTTCCAAAGCATTAACCTATTGCATTCCTCTAACTTCATGCTTTGGGGGCATTCTCTTACACCAAAATCTTGCACTCTTGATCCATGTGTTAACCCTTTGCCTAATCCCCAAATTTCTCTCTGCTAAAGTTGACTAAGATTGAAGATTTTCCTACTTTTTTTCCTCTTTAGGAAGGTCGGTGCTCTTTTCCTTCATGCTAGGAGCACCAAAGGCACTTTTTCCCTTCATGCTAGGTGCACCAGTGTTGATGCTCTGTCTCCCACTGCTAGAAGCGTCGACGATGATTTTTCCCTTTTTGGAAAGTGCGTCAGTCGTGTTTAGAGGGAAAAAGAAAAGATTCGAGATCCTTCTCGAAGGTGGATGAGGTGGTGGTTTATCCCTATCATCTAGGTGCGGTGGAATTTGGTTCCTAACCTATAGGGAATATCCCTTAGACTCCTACTCCTAATCCTTAACCTATTATATCCCTTTAGCCTTATAAATTGAACCCTCTCTCCTTTTGGAAAGGAGGAAGGACTATGGTACTCTTATGCCGGTGGAATTTCTAGGTGGATTACTATCTTGCTTTAGAGGCTTTGGCTTGGATTGCTGGATGGAATATTGCAGCGTTAAGGCTAGGTTGTAATGTTATTTCCCATGTAATTCTATGTATCTCCTTGATTACATTAATACAAATCTCTTTCCATAAACGTTGTTGTGTTAATAATGTTTAGAGTTTTCTTCCTTAATTGTTAGCTTAGATCAATTATATGTTTGGATAGGCATATGTTGTTTGCTTGTTTCCACATGCTTTACAGGGTTTTGTAGCTGTAGATATGAAGATTCTGGATCTTGGATCAATAGAGAGAAGAGGATCTATGAATATTAGGTAAGTGATCTATCTGTGTATTTTCATTTTTGATTGATCTAGGAAAGTAGATTGTATTATGTATTTGATTTGTTCTAGATCCACTTGTACTAGGGAGATCTGGCTTAATTCCGATTGAGTATATTTATCCGATAACACCATGTGTTTGGATAGTCCCTGGGATTTAATCATATTTGTGGGTTTAATATCCAATTCATATTCAAGTAAGACTGCTATCTATTTTCCCCTTCTACCCTTAGGATCTGGTTGTGTTAAAATCACCTTCACTACACTGGTGGGGACATGAGAAATAATGTGAGAATGCAGGATGTAAAACCAAAATTCCTTCATATCCTACACCAGATAATTAGCCTACTTATCTATGATGTTGTATTTTAGTTGGGAATCTCTCCATGTTTTGATGTATAAATAAATGGGATGCTCATTTCCTGCATGATTCTTTTGTAACCATACCCCTTCCATTGTGTGCTCTAAAGAAAATGAGAATATGAGGAAATCTTTGGAGAAATCAGGGCTTGCCAATATAGGTGCTTCCGAAATAGCCTTCTTTATGTCTTCAAAGGACTACTTTGCTTCAGGTGTCCACTTTATCTCCTTGTCTTTTCCTAGCATGTTAGTTATACACCTTATGATCTCAGCAAAATCAACAACAAACCTTCTCAGAAAATTCACCTTTCCTAGAAAATATTGAACCTCAACCTTGTTCCGAGGGAGATCAATTTGATGTATTGCTTCAACTCTCTTTGGGTGTATTTTGACACCTTCCTGGGAAATTATGTGTCCGAGAAGCTTCCCTTATTTCATATCAAAGAATGACTTCTTTGTATTCAAAGAGATGTCAAAATTTCTACACTTTCTGAACACTCTCAACAGGTGTGCGACGTGTTCCTCATCGGACTTTGAAAAGACAATTATGTCATCTAAATAGATGACCAAAATATTGTCCTTCTCATCAACAAATTCTATGTCCATGGCCTGCTGGAAGGTTTCCCCTGCATTCATGAGTCTGAATGGTATTTTTTCATACATAAAAGTGCCCCAGGGTGTGGTGAAAGCTATCTTTTCTTGGTCTTCTAAATGCACCATTATCTGATTGTATCCTGAGAATTCGTCCAAGGTGGAGATCCTTTGAGATCCCACTACCCTCTTCAGAATGCGGTCCATATTAAGAAGAGGATGATGGTATTTTAAAGAAACTTTCTTCATATTTCTGAAGTCAATGCATATCCTTATCTTTCCATTCTTCTTCCTCACCAGGACCAAGTTGGCCACTCACCTTGAGAATATAAGTGCCAAAATGATTTTTTCCTCGAATAGTTTCTTTATTTATTTTTCCACCAGGGGTAGCAGCTTAGGTTTCATTATCCTTAGCTTTGACTTGAAAGTCATCTAATCCTTTTTTATTGGTATAGTGTGTTGGATTATACTGGTATCACAAGCCTTTAGATCACTGTAGCTCCGAGAAAAAAAATCTGAGTATTCCTTCATTAGTGAGATGTATTTATATTTTGAATCAAGTGAGAGTGTTCGTGAGATCTTGATTATTTTTGGATGAGCTTCTGTCCCAATTTTCACATTGTCCACATCCTTGCAACTTGGGACAAGATGAGGTTCCTTAGAAACATCATTCGGGTCAAAGATATTTTCTAAAGTAACTAATCCCCTGAGGATAGAGTTGCCTTTGAGTTGCAGGATTTATTTGCCACAAATATTGTTTAGATATTTTTTTCCCATCAATCTCCTGTAACTTTGGCCCAACAACTTCTTCATTTTTATCGCCATCAGCACACTAAGAAGGGACTGTAATATCATCCCATGGAATTTATTTGGGAATAACAGTATGAATTTGCAGGGATTCCTAGGTGAGAGTAGACCCTTCTAGGAGCACATTATCTTTGTCAATGTTCAATTCGTCAAACTCCCTAATGAGAGAGAGTAAATTGTGAATCTATTTTTCATCCTCAAAGACCTACCAACTCTTAACATTTTATGGGACAGAGGGCCTATTCTTATCTTAAATCTCATATTTTCTATTGGGGTTTTTGGGAATCTTGAAAACAATAGTAGAAGTGGCCAAAGAATCAACTATACAATTCTGTAATTCGGGGATCATATTAAAATTGCATTCTTCAAAACATACTATCGGGTCTTGGGCAGCATTGTTGTAGCTTCTCATGCAGCGATTTCTAGCCTGATACTCACCTTGCATTTATTTAATTACCATATCATAGTATCCATGTATCACTACCCTCTTGACTTGGAAATATTTCAGGATCTGAATTGCTAACATTATAGCCTCATACTCGGCCTCATTATTTGTGCAATCGAAGCCAAGTTTGTAGGAATAATTTAAAGCTATTCCTCCTGGGGGTTTCACCCAAAATCTATCTCCTTCCCCTTCCCTACATGTTTCCCCATCATTTGGAAATTGAACCCAGTGATATATTAATTTTACTCACAACAATTAACAATTGATCATGCAAAATCACTCACAAAAGAGACTGAAATTGGAGCTAAACACTAAACTATATTAACTCAGTGTACAATAGCCAACCCTGTAACATAATAGGTTGCTGAATAAATGAAATACATCAGGGATTAGAATTCATGAGGAGCAATTCGAATCTAGCATAAAGCAGGCTTACTAAAATTAAGCAAATCCCCCATAGGTGTAAAAAGCTGATCCCAAATCTATCATGGAGCTCACGAATTAGCAAAATCGCTTAGGAAAGATAAAGAGTGATGGAATGACAACTCATAAATGCTTTTCCAAGGAGAAAAGAGAGGAGGATGTGTAGGACAAAAAACTAGTCAACCTCACCTAGTCAAGCTTTTCCTTTTTCCTTAAAACNCTCTTTTTATCATAGTATATGGTAGTTGATTACTTTGATTCGAAGCCACACTCTCCAAGTAAATCCTGCAACCATACACATTGAGTTGCTGCATTAACAACTCCTCTGTACTTTGCTTCTGTAGATGAGAGTGCAATGACACTCTGTTTCTTGCTTGACCAGCTGATTAGCCCTTTTGCAAGCNGACCAGGAATAAAGCAGATTTGATTCCTTGAGGTTTCCTAAGCACTACATGGGTCAAATAAGGCAATTTTCACCACTATGGATAGGTAAATGACAACTTGCACAAGGTGGGACACATGAACTAGGCAAATAAGATAAAAATAATTAAATTAATGTCTAAGGTAGTAAAATATGGGTTGATTATATTAACACCCCCCCTTAAGCCTGACTTATGAGTAATATATCAGAAAATTATAG
>LPNX010398024.1:25528-36016 GCA_001517045.1 Pseudotsuga menziesii
AGGTGTCATACCTTCAAGCTGTTTATGAGGCACCCTATTCTAAATATAGGCTGCACAGTTGATAGCTTCGACCCAGTACTTTGGTGGCAATTTTTTGGCCTCCATCATGCATGTTGCCATCTCCTTCAGTGATCTGTTCTTCCTCTCAGCAACACCATTTTGCTATGGTGTGTAGGGGATAGAATGCTGCATCTGCACAATAGTTAATAAACTCAAAGTTGACATACTCACCAC
Source organism: Pseudotsuga menziesii (assembly GCA_001517045.1). Classification (NCBI taxonomy): domain Eukaryota; kingdom Viridiplantae; phylum Streptophyta; class Pinopsida; order Pinales; family Pinaceae; genus Pseudotsuga; species Pseudotsuga menziesii. The sequence goes on from LPNX010398024.1 coordinate 25,763, forward strand.
CATTGTCAGATCTCAGGACCTTTATTTTCCTCCCAGATTGGTTTTCAACCAAAGCCTTAAAGATTTTGAATAGGCCAAAAACTTCAGACTTGTGTTTTAGGAAGTAAACCCAGCAATACCTGGAAAAGTCATCAATGAAAGTCAATGCATATTTTTCCTGACTCATGGAAATATGAGGGAATGGGCCAGAAACATCACTGTGAATCAGCTTGAGGGGTGCAGAGGTTCTCTCATGACTAGCTCTCTCAAATTTTATCTTGGGCAACCCTATGACCATCTCTTTTTCACTAAGATCAGCAAGATACTTGTATTTTAGGTGGCCAAATCTTTCATGCCAAATATTTCTAGCCTCATTAGCATGAATCAGAAGAGCAGAGGGGTTTGAGTAGGGTAGGAAGTGTGAGAACATGTATACCTTTTGAGCATGATTTGTAACTCCTTTTGCAATGACTCTACCACTTGAGATCTTTGTGATCTCAAATTCATCAGGGGAGAATATGAATTTATTAGGAGACCCAATGTGGACCCTTCTACTGAGAGAAATTGATCTACAATTCCTCTGATACCATGTGGAAATTGAACCCAGTGATAGATTAATTTTACTCACAACAATTAACAATTGATCATGCAAAATCACTCACAAAAGAGACTGAAATTGGAGCTGAACACTAAACTGTATTAACTCAGTGTACAATAGCCAACCCTATAACATAATAGGTTTCTGAATAAATAAAATACATCAGGGATTTGAATGCATGAGGAGCAATTCGAATCTAGCATAAAGCAGGCTTACTAAAATTAAGCAAATCCCCCATAGGTGTAAAAAGCTGATCCCAAATCTGTCATGGAGCTCACGAATTAGAAAAATGGATTAGGCAAGATAAAGAGTGATGGAATGACAAATCATACATGCTTTTCCAAGGAGAAAAGAGAGGAGGATGTGTAGGACAAAAAACTAGTCAACCTCACCTAGTCAAGCTTTTCCTTTTGCCTTAAAACACTGAAAAAGCAGGCAATAAAGCAGAAAAATTAGAAGGGCGCTTAGGAGGCCAAGAATAAAGTATATTTGATTCCTTGAGGTTTCCCAAGTGCTACATGGTTCAAATAAGGCAAGTTTGACCACTATGGATAGGTAAATGACAACTTGCACAAGGTGGGACACATGAACTAGGAAAATAAGACAAAAATAATTAAATTAATGTCTAAGGTAGTAAAATATGGGTTGATTATTCTAAAAAATTTCACATCCCACACTCCTTCCAGCTCCTCCTCAGTGGGTACAAAGGTAGCATTCTATGAACTGAAACTGTCTTTTCCTCCTTTCGTAAAGAAAATAGTTGATCCCATCTCAATGTCCAACGAATAGATGGGGTGGTTGTTTGGCCTCCCAGCACTAGTCACCATGTATGACAACTTCATAGGATTTATAATCCTCCCTTTACCAAACTGTCTATTAGATTATTTTAGCCTAACTTAGTATTTTTATTTAATTATTTGGGTCCACTTGGACTAATGGGGATACATGTACCAGTTTCGAGAGTATGGGGAACATTGATAGAGGCTAAATTCCATAGACTGCACTTACATATATCAGTTTAGGTGCCTACTAGGCCAATCCCTACATTTTAGGATCCATTGGGAGTCCCAACACTAACATCCTTCAGTCAGTTGGAGTTGGAACTAGTTAAGCTTAGTTATTTTACAATTACTTTCAGTTAGAACACAATCAACTCAGTTAGTGCTATTTAGACATGACTACATGTGGATAAGGTGTTTTTCCTCACCTACCACTACAGTTAGACTGAGTTAACTAATTATAACTGATTGTGTGACTCGATTAGACATCTAGAGTTAACCACTTGGACTCCAATAGAGATTGAGAAATCCTTAGATATCTAGTCAGTCAGGAACAGTCACATCTATATGGGAGATTCGAATTCATCCCTAATTATTCGAATTCATCCCTAATTATTCGAATTCCTTTCCTATGTAACACTATAATTGTAACACCATATTATTTAATGAATATGACCTTGTAATTATATGAGCTATACTCATTTTTTTCCTATGATATTTGTTTTGTTCAATGTGTATTGTCATTCCTCTTTCACTATAATAATAATTTTGGACTCATTGCTTGAATATATAAATGGAGCAACAATTCTAACAAAACTTTTACACTCTAAAAATATTTCTATGTACCCCAAATATAGGGATGGTGGCATATGACATATCCATTTGAAGTGCACCTTTAAGTTTGGATGCCCAATATCTCGATAGTAGCATTCCAAACTTTGGAGGGATGCTAGCCATAACTACGTCCATGACAAGTATTTTGGCAGGGATATGAGCCAAATAAATGACCAAATATTTGATCAATCCTAGGAACTTTACTTTACTAGAATCAAATGAGAAAAGGTATTTGTATGGACTAGTCACTTCGAATCCCAGTTTATCCATTATCATCCTGGGCATTAGATTGTGGGAGGCTCTTGAATAAGGCATGGAATTGTTTAGGATGACATTATGAATGGTCAGACTGAAATAGAAGGGAGGAATGTCTTCATAGGAAGGATCATCTACATGGGGTACAAATAGGATGGTGGGACTATCATCTTGAATGTTCAAGGAATATGATATTTCAGAGATTTCTCCTAGAGGATTCAACAAGTTTTATATCTTGGAATGATATTCATAATTTTTTAATAATTGAGTAAGAGGGACAAATATTTTGATCTTTTCAATTTTGGCCTCTAGGCTGAAACATGTTTGTCCTTGATATGAGCTCCTTGGATTATCTTCTTTCTTTTCTTTCCCTTTGTGTTATGTTACATTATTGGAGGTATCCTTGGGGGGTGTATCATTTTTGGGCTTAATTGTAGAGGCTTTGTTTCCCACATATTTATTCCTCACAATAGGAACATCTATGTTCCTTAGACCAATATTCCTCTACAGATCCATCACAGCAAGTTGATATCCTTTCTTAAAATCCTTTGTTTCTTCAGTAGGAAGCTCCCCCATTTCATGATAGGAATTATCATGCTCTTCTTTGGTAAAAAATGTAGAGGATGAGTCAGTGTCTATCTAGTGGATTTCATCCTTAGCTTTATTTTCATAATATTTCTCCACATAATTCTCTTGAAACGAGGGCCTGACAGGTGGATCGAGAGGGTTTCATTGATGTATCTGCATGTTTTGGAGGATTTGTGGCCTTCTGGCATTCTAGTTTCTATTCTATTGCTCTTGATTTTCCCTATGAATAGGTGGTATATTATCCACAGAGATTCTCTCCATCAAATTTTCCATGGTTTTCATCATCATGTCCATCCTGACCTCTTTTGAGTTAGAGGAAGAAGGTTTTTCGGGCTCTTTATTCTTCCTTCTATCTCGTTATTCACCCCTCATTTCTTCCTTGTCCCTCTTCTTCTTCCTAGCGTATGTCAGGATTACTTCTACTTATATGGAATCATTCATCATATCGGCTAGGGATGTTGATTTTTTTCACTCGGCACCAAGGTAAATTCGCTATCAAAGGCTTCAACATATTGGAGTTAGGAAGAGCTAGGGGGGTTTGAACTGGGCAGGGATGGAATTATATATCTTCATAAATATGTCAGAGAATTCTTGGACAGATTCACTCTCCCTCCTCCTCGTGGAATGGTATTGAGATAAATAAAACTTGGGGTTTTCTTGTATGCCCATTTGTTCTTGAAGGAATATTCAAAATCTTGATAGTTCATAATGGAATCATCCGAAAGTTTTTTGAACCATTTTCTTGCTTCTCCAACAAGAATTTGGGCAAACAGTGTGGCCTTCACATCATCATGGACTAATTCCTCCAATTATATCTAGTCTGAAATCCATCCCAAGTATTCCTCAACTGAATACCCCCTCTCCCCATTAAATTGTTTGATCCTTTGGGAGTATCACTAGGGAAGGTTGTGAAGATAAGTAGGAAGAAGTATAGGGGAAAACCTATTTTCCATTCTTTGGGTTATAGCAAGGTTTCCAATAGGGATTGAAGTTGGTGTTACATAAATTATTGTGTTCTGAGGAACTGCAAAACTGTGAGGGGCTATGAGACTGGATGATGAAGGCTGGTTTAGCTTTGAAGCGGTGAGAAATAGAGATATGACAACAGACTTCCCTGTGACAGTGGAGTTTAATGGGGCTAATTTGAGGAAAATAGGGGTCACTCTCATTCAGACAAGGATTGAAGATCCATACATGGAGACTCTGATATCTCGTTTGGTCAGGAAGTATGAGAGAACTCAAATGCAGAGGGGTCTAAGAATACTTCAGAGAGGCTGGACTCAGACTTAGTCCTATGGAAAACTAGCTCAAATTCTTCATCACCATGCTCAGATATATCATTAATAGAAACAACACCTTTAGTAGGTAAAGAAAATGTTTTGTCTAACCTTTGCAGCTTCTTAGATTTCCGAATCAATCTCTCTGGATCAAAAATTTCTTAAAAAGGTTCATCATCAGGATTGCTCCTCGTAATGGTCCTTTTGGTCACCAGTATTCCTAGTGGAGTCACCTTCCGAAATATTTGAGTGGAGTCACCAGAGCATATACAACCAGCACATGTCTATGACCAGCTGCTCAACCAGGTCGTAGAATCTAGAATAATGTCATTCCCTGAGGAGATAATAGCAATTAGTCCCTGGAAATGATGCTAAGATGTTAAGACCCGATGATTTTCCTATGGTTGTGGTAGGATATCACTGGGGTAACCATTTCAAACCAATATTTAGACTGTATTCTAGCCTATATAGTCAAAGAGGGCTCTCTCAGTGTCACAAATCTCATCCACATACACGTATAGCTTCAAAGATGCAACCAAATGACTAGATATGACAAGAACATATTGTTTGTAATTATAAAGATTGTACAATAGACAAATAGAAAGTACCATTAGTAAATGGAGTCATAGCCTGAAACATTCAAGGGGTTACAACAATAATGAGTAGTGTTTATCTTTGTAATCTAAGGAAACTTGGGTGTTATATTCAATCAAATAACTTGAAGTGATGACAGATAGAAATGAGAAAAAGCACTAGTGGAACAAGAGGCACCTATCGATGGATGAATCTCTTGGAACACCATTAGTAGAAGCAAAAACTAAGGATAATAACTGAAATAGAGCACCTAGTAATGGATGAATTCTATAACAACCATTATAAACACGTAAAAAATATGATTTCTGATGGAAGGAGCATTTAACAGAGAACAAATTGCTTGTATACAATCTAGAAATGTATTAGAAGAATACACATGCATGAAAATGGGAACTATAGGAAACACAATTTAACATTGAACACCTTCATGAATCTAAGAAACTCAGAAAATAATTCTTCATTAATACTTCCAAGAAAAATTACAGAGCTACAATGCCAAGAACCGAAGGCCTCAAAATGAATGTCGAATGTTTTCCTCCTCTATGGAGGTTACATATATAGTATAATTTTCCCCCGAGATGTATCTCGAAATAGGGTATCAAAATTAGTTGCATCAAGGGAATCAAACTAGAAAGTACATTCTAAAACGTAAAAAACTCTGATGTGGCATCTTCATCGTGATCACAAAACAATTCAAGAAGCAACACTATGGTGTGTGTGGCCGATCAAAATGGGAAATCTCAACATCTAGGGCTTCTGGATCACTTGATGAAAGGGACTGCTCAAAACACCTTTGAATGACCTTTTGTTGAGTTAGTTGTTGGATTCCCTTTCAATTTGTTGAGTGCTTAGCCTATGTATGCCCTTCCAAAGCTAATCTGTAGGGATTTTCATTTCAAATAGCTCATTTAGCACAACATCCATATCAATCAAGGGATTATGACTGATAGAAGGAATACTAGATTTGATCATTCAGAATTGATTCAACAACTCAAAGTCCTTGTTGAGTATACTGAAAATTACTTCTCCCTTTAACTCTCCATACATACCCTCAAAATTCACATGGTTCAATATTTCCTGATTCAGAAGCTTAATGTACTTACCCTGAGGGATCAACTTTCCATCATGACCCCAATTCTCAGGAAATCCTTTTTGAAACAGGGGATGAAACAATTTTTTGAACTTCTCCAACCCTTGTTGAATAATTTCAACCCTTGCAATCGCATTCTGCAATAGTTTGTGCTTTGTTCTCATCCTTCTTGCTACCACCAGAACTGCGATCCTGTCAATGACCCTTAGGGAAACTAGTTCCTCCTTGGATGATGCATTTAGGACACTAAGTTCCTTCTGGGCATCCTCCCTAGGCCTTTTTGCTGGAATTTCTTGTAGGACTTTACATATCCTTCTTGCTACTATAGAGGCTTTCTTCTGATGATCCAACATGACCAGGCATTTTCCTAATGGGGCTATCTCCTTTATTAATACATCCCAGAGAAAATTCTTAGCTCCCTGCATGGGAATTAGGCCTATGATCCTTTCCTCAAACATTGCTATATTCTCTTTTAGTGTCCTAATATCCCTAGAAAAGTCTTCCTTTTCCTTTGTAGTGATCCTATCCTTAAGCTCTTGATTGTATTCCTTTAATTGAGTGATCTTCGAGTCCTTTAGGGACATATCAGACGTATCCTTGATCAACAGAGCAGTGGGTAACTTATCTTCAAGGGTGTTGTATTCATTCAATTCATCAATAATTTGCTTCATTTGTTGCTTCTCTTCTTCCCACGTACACTTGACAGCTTCCAACAAAACAAGGCGGCCTTTCAGATCCAAAACTTCATGCTACAATGTCTCAATCTCCCCTTTCAATTGCACAGTTTGAGGAGGGAGTTGGATTTCCTTGATAGCCATATTGCTCCTCTTTTTGTAATCCTAGATATTGGCTAGGGGCTTAGCTGACGAGGTAGGATGCTCTATAGGAATAGGCTTCTCTATAGAAATAGGATTCTCTATTGCAAGGGGCTACAACAAAATGTTATGTGCAGTGATATCTGCCACCTGGTCCTGAAGGAGTTTTTTCCTTCAGCTTCTAAGCCTTTTTTGTTTTCTTCTCCTGCTTCAGTTAGGTTTCCAATTTTTCCACCCTCTGTTGGGACTTAATATGGGCCAATTCCTCCTTAGTGAGGACAACATAAATGAGATCACTGACTCCCTTATGGAAAACAATCTTGTCTCGAATTGAGAACTGGTCCATCTTGAACTCAACCTCTGACACCCCTTCCTCAATATATATATTCAAATTTAGAGAGCTATTTGTAAGATTCCTTCCAGTAGTGAAGGAGACCTTGCTTTTAGCTGGAATATTTCACCTTCTGCAGACAGTAAAGTGTTCCACTAGTCTGAATGGTTCAGATCTTGAACAAATGAATGACAAAGGTTGAAGACACTCCATGGATGCTGTAGATACCTGGAATGTGATGCTTTGATAGTAACCCTGTGTACCTGCAATCATATTAAACACACAAACACATCAAAGCTTCCAGAATATAATCTACTGATCCATGTTAGTGACTAAGGAATCTAACAACATACATATGAAATCAAACAACAGCAGTAATGTGGGACGGAAATCATCTTTGCACTAAGATAAAATGGAGAAGTTGACACGCATCTCCATGAAACCAAACACTCTCATCCCCATAAGCTCCAACATTTGCTCTCTGTGCTCTCCAATGGCTTGGGCCAAGTAATCAATCCAACAACATAACAATACCTTAAGAGTTCTCCCTTCAACCATGGACATAAGCTTGTATTTATAAGGCTCAATGGATAGGGATGGTTGAGAGATTTGTCGATGAGGTGGCCTCTAAGATCCTAGGATGAGGGATCTTGAGCTAAAATAAACCACAATTATAGGGATAAGGGAGGACATGAGGCTCATGATCTAGAAGCTTCGAGAATCTTCTACTTTTCCCATTTTACCCAGGGTACCACTTTTCTCCTTCAATGATAGATAGGTTTAGGTAAGAAACGCTTATGGACTAAGGGCCATACGCGGTGGCACCGCTTGTATATAACAAGGGGTAGGCGGTGTGAGCAAGGTACCACTCTTAGACAAAGGGGAAGGCACGGTGCTGAGCATTTTTGTGAAATATTGACAAAATGGTATGAGTTTCCACTCCAAGTGCTGGGATTCAGGGCAAGTAGGTATGTTAAGAGTCTTATCACATGATGGTGACACGATTTTGGTATAACAGGATGCCCCCTTAAGCATGAGTCTTAGAGGGATAAGATAAATGAGAGCTTTGAGAGAATAAGTTGTCGCTACGAGGTGAAAATGTCGACTTGATCGGAGTATGTTGTCAAGTAGGAATCTGTAGTACATTAGTATGTTGACTCATAGACACAAGTAACCAACTCATGGCTGCAGACCAATACAAGGTAGATCCATGAGAGGAATAAACAAGCATGGATACTAGAATACAACATAGATCAATGTGATAGAGGACTCAAACTTAGACATAGCTACCAGACATTCATACAGACACAAATTTGAGCATAGCCACAACCATACAAATGTGGATCCATGCTAGATATACAAAAATTCATCGCAACCTGGGGAAAAGCAATGAGTGCTTTAAACAAACAACTAGGGTCTTTGTCTCATCTTCCACAAAGTACGATTCTATCCATGTGATTACAATGATCTGAAGTCGAACATGGTAGAAACCACTTGATTACCGGCCAATGATGTGAACCATTAACAAGCACGAGGGAGATCACCATTGATGTCAATGATTCCCAAGGTACCCTAGTACAATCTACTAAGTGCGAATAGATGTCTTGATGTTGAACACCCAGTTGATTCTATCGATCAAAGGTCAATGATGTGAACCTATGTCGAGAGCGAGAGAATCTATCATTAAGGCATATAGATCTGAAGGTACTAAATATTGTTTCTAAGACTATTTCTTGGATGATGAGCTGATATCGACAGGAAAAATTCTCGTCGAAGGAGGCCCATGATGAGTGCCACATCGACGACACGAAACTTAGAACATAGTTCTGGAATGATGTGAATGTAGTGACCATAAGACTGACTCAAAAATATTGACACAAAGACTGTGTGGACTGTAGAGGTAAAACTTCTTCAAATCTCCTTTGAACATCGGGTGACATGACAAAAATACTTGGCAGCATGACTAAACAGGAAAAACACACAATGCGATAGTGGACAATGCATTATTTTGAAAAACTCAAAGGAGTGACATGACTCATGAAAGTGGATTGTCACAGATATCAACTGAATACCCAATTGACTAACATGATGTGCAGACAAGTGCCATGTTCAAAGGTAACGACAAACAACTTCCATTATTTGCAAAATGATTCCCTTCCCACTTCCCCCATCATGGTTGATGAGTTCCTCTTTTCGGTTTTATGAGTTCAAAGAGGGTAACAAACACTCAATATAGCTTGTCAGAAGACAAGTCTAGACTCATATGTTTTATGAACCTGAGAGAGGAGGGGTTCATTCCCAAAATGGGTCTCTCAATGTTTAATTTAATTAGTCCACTGAAAGAAAACTTGGTATCATTCATGTTTATATAGTATGAACGATTATGGAAGAAGACTCCAGAGGGGTCCTTTTTTGTACAATTTAGTCCCTAAGGCCTGAAAAAGTATAAAATCATACCTTAGGAAACTCTTCCAGTCATGATTGGTTGAAGTGTTCCTTTTTCGTAAATAGTCCTATCTGAACTAAAAAAGAGATAACCTACCATCAGACGGACTACTCTTCAAATACTTTAATGAGCGTGAAGAAGACAAGATCGCTCAACAATCATTTCATATTTAGGGATCCTGAAAAGAGTTTAAAGAGAACTCCATGAGGTTTCTTTACACAATGTCACTTTTTACGAGCTTGGAAAGAATTGAAAATGGACTCAACGATCTTTCCGTGTTTAAGGATCCTGAAAAGGAGGTGAAAAGAAGACTCCATGACACTTCTATACACAAGGTCAACTTTTTAGGAGCCTGGAAAGAAACTGAAATGGACTCGAACCTTTGATACTAGGTTTAAAGAGCGTGACCAAAGTGTCCGAATAAACGCTCATCGACCTTTTATGTTTTATGAAAGTGTGAAAAATCCGTAAACAAACTTCCAAGGATTTTTTCTATGGTTCTCTTATCCTGCAATCGACTCAGAAACAAGTGTTAAATGCATTTATAACTAGCATTAAGAGATTATGACAGATAAAATTTGACTAAAATATGATTTTATATCAAAAATATAGTATGTCAGACCCAAAAATGCCTATATAAGTCATGTAAATAGTAAAAAATCAAATCA
>LPNX010398024.1:46877-77517 GCA_001517045.1 Pseudotsuga menziesii
TGTAATGGCTAAGGCTAGCCTGATGGAATCCATTTTTTCCATTGGGGAAAAGGTCTCATTGTAATCTATGCCATGAACCTGTGAGTAGCCCTTGGATACCAATATGGTATTGTACTTCAGTGGTGAACCATCAGCAGCAAATTTGGTCTTATAGACCCACTTACACTGGACTAACTTTCTTCCTGGAGGAAGATCCACTAGCTCCCATGTGTTTCTCTTCTGGAGGGAGTTGAACTCCTTCTTCATGGCTGTTTTCCATCTTGGATCTCCTGCTGCTTCTTCATATGTTTTAGGATTAGACTCCACCATCAAATAGCATTTTTCAGCAAACATAGGATCCTTCATGCACAGACCATTCTCAAATTGAGATCTAGTCCTCCTTGGGTCATTGGGATCCCCAGCTAGCTCTCCTGCTGCATGTAGTGTCTTGGCTTCCCATTTTGGCCTTGTAGGGATGTTAGGTTCTGCAATAAACTCATCTCCATCAGAAAAATCAGAATCATCATGTTCAACAAACTCTTTACTTACTTCTTGAGGTTCAGGTGGTGAAGAGGCTTCACCAACTTCCACTGCTGCAAGGGGTTCTTCTTCAAACTGAACACACCTTTCAATGAAGGCTTTGTTTGTGCTCAAATTTATCAACTTTTACCCTTTTGAATCTTCATAGTATCCAAAAAAAAGACACTCTTGGATTTGGGGCTGCAAATCCTTCCTCTTCTCTGTTGGAATTCTAGCCCAAGCCTTTGAGCAAAAAATCCTGAAATGGGTCACATCTGGCTTGTGCCCACTCCATGCTTCAAAGGGAGTCATACCATCAAGCTGTTTATGAGGCACCCTATTCTGAATATAGGCTGCATAGTTGATAGCTTCGGCCCAGTACTTTGGTGGCAAATTTTTGGCCTCCATCATGCATGTTTCCATATCCTTCAGTGATTTGTTCTTCCTCTCAGCAACACCATTTTGTTGTGGTGTGTAAGGGATAGAATGCTGCATCTGAATACCTGCATCTGCACAATAGTTAATAAACTCAGACTTGAAATACTCACCACCATTGTCAGATCTGTGGGCCTTGAGTTTCCTCCCAGACCGGTTCTCAACCAAAGCCTTAAAGACTTTGAATAGGCCAAAAACTTCAAACTTGTGTTTTAGGAAGTGAACCCAGCAATACCTGGAAAATTTATCAATGAAGGTCAATGCATATTTGGCCTGACTCATGGACATATGAGGGAATGGGCCAGAAACATCACTATGGATCAGCTCGAGGGGTGCAGAGGTTCTCTCATGACTAGCTCTCTCAAATTTGTGCTCTGGGTGTTTTCCTAGGATACAACCTTGGCAGACTCCTTTGGAAAATTTTATCTTGGGAAACCCTATGACCATCTCTTTTTCACTAAGATCAGAAAGATATTTGTAGTTTATGTGGCCAAATCTTTCATGCCAAAGCTTGCTAACCTCATTAGCATGAATCAGAAGAGCAGAGGGGTTTGAGTAGGGTAGGAAGTGTGAGAACATGTATACCTTTTGAGCATGATTTGCAACTCCTTTTGCAATGAGTCTACCACTTGAGATCTCTGTGATCTCAACTTCATCAGGGGAGAATATGACTTTCTTAGGAGACCAAGTGTGGGTCATCTGGCACACTGAAAAGAGGTTGGAGGCAAGACCAGGCACATACAACACATTTCTAAAATGACCATGATCAAGATCAATCCTCCCTTTGCCCAAACTTTCAGTGAGAGAGTCATCTCCTAGTACTATAGATGGTCCTTTCAACCTGTCAAGTGAGGAGAAGGCCTCCTTGGTCAAAACCATGTGTCTTGAAGCTCCAGAATCAATGATAAAACTGGGTGAGCTTGATGTGCCAACAACCAATGCATGAACTCTCTCTCTGTCATCTGAACTTGATCCTCCTTCTCTCTTCTTTGAGCTTTCTAGAAGGGAGATGCCATTCTTCTCCACGAGTTGGGTCAACATATCAATTTGCTTTTTCATACAAGAGATTTCAGAGTGATTTCCCTTCTTGTAGTATGCGCACTTGTTCATTTCACCTTTGTTTTTCTTCTTCTGGTAGTTCTTCTTGGGACCTTATGGCTCCTCCGGAGACTGTTTCTTGTCTCTCTTTTGCTCAGGTGGATTTTTAGCTTTCTTTTTGCTTTTTGAATCCACCTTCGAATCTCCAGCAATCAAAGCTTGATCTTTGGATGGTTTGATGGTGCCCATCATCACCAGCTTGTCCTATTCTTGTGTGAGAGATTCCATGAAATCTGCAAGGCTAGGCATCTTCCAGGTTCGAGCTGTCAGTTTTGTGGCATAGAAGGTCGAAACAAAAACTGAATAGTTAGGGCCTAGCTTTGAGAGGATGGCCAGGACGAGATGATCATCTTTCTTTTCGATCCCACACTGTTTCAGCTGCAAAACTAGTGCTATGAACTTGGAGAAATATAGCTGCAGGGATTCAAAGCTATTTGGACTTAGAGAAATCAGCTCATTTTCGATTTGATGTCCCCTCATCTCATTTGTCTTTCCAAAAAGATCAGAAAGCTTCTCCCATACTTCATTCGATGATGTAAATCCATCAAGATGGAAAAGGAGGTCTCTGGAAATACTCAGACACAGGAGGCCATAAGCCTCATCCCTCCTCTTGTGCCATTTTATCTTCTCTGCAACTGCATTGGGCTCTACTTCTATTGCCATAGTCACCCTGTAGAGGCCTTTCGATCTCAACAGTATCTCCATCTCTTCTTTCCATTCAAATAAATTGAAGGGAGTCAAGATAGTTTTCTGTGATTGATCCATAGCTTAGAAAATCTGTCTCGACTGTCAGTAGAAGGCTCCCAGTCACTGATGTTGAACCTGCAAAACAATTTTGGAGGAGAGAAAACAATATACAATGGCTTTGATACCATGTGGAAATTGAACCAGGTGATAGATTAATTTTGCTCACAACAATTAACAATTGATCATGCAAAATCACTCACAAAAGAGACTGAAATTGGAGCTGAACACTAAACTGTATTAAATCAGTGTACAATAGCCAACCCTGTATCATAATAGGTTTCTGAATAAATAACATACATCAGGGATTCGAATGCATGAGGATCAATTCGAATCTAGCATAAAGCAGGCTTACTAAAAATAAGCAAATCCCCCATAGGTGTAAAAAGATGATCCCAAATATATCATGGAGCTCACGAATTGGAAATATGGATTAGGTAAGCTAAAGAGTGGTGGAATGGAAGCTCATACATGCTTTTGCAAGGAGAAAAGAGTGGAGGATGAAGAGGACAAAAAACTAGTTCACCTTACCTAGTCTAGCTTTTCCATTTGCCTTAAAACATTGAAAAAGCAGGGAATAAAGTAGAAAAAGTAGAAGGGTGCCTAGGAGGCCAAGAATAAAGCAGATTTGATTCCTTGGGCTTTCCCATGCACTACATGAGTCAAATAAGGCAAGTTTGACCACTATGGATAGGTAAAAGACAACTTGCACAAGGTGGGACACATGAACTAGGCTAATAAGACAAAAATAATTAAATTGATGTCTAAGTGGGTAAAATATGGGTTGATTATTCTAACATGGGGTTGGAAACCCCATCCGTCAAATTATTTAAGGGTTGTAGGTGATGTTACAATCTCGGGAGAGCCAGGAGCCTTCCAAAAAGACATAGACAAAACCGAGGTTGAAGCTCCTTCATCTAGTACCGTTTGAAAAACTTTCTTTCCAACTACTTTTGTAATGATTTGAAAAGCAATTTTATGTGGTAAACTATGCTTGTAGTTCTCAACATTGAAATGAATCAAGTTAGTATTATCTGGGTCTAAAGCTCCTAATGCTATTAGCAAGTTTTTGCGCTGTGTAGGGAAACTTTGGAATACTTCTAAGGTAGGCATTGCACAAGGTTCCTGAGAGAGATATTCAAACACATTATAAAATTGAGTAGCTTGGGTATTAGGGTTAAATACTGCCTTCCGAAGAGTACTCTTAGGTGGATGAAAAATCATGTCGAGAGTAGGCTTCTCGATAGATAAGGGGACAGTAGACGAGCATTCTGGAGAACTAGTAGAGGGAGCTTTCCCAGAAGAAGAATGATCTTCTTTCTTATCTGTGGGTTTGTCATAATTATGACTTCAAGTTTGCAGATTGATGGTATATGAGGACAACATAAGAATCTCCTCTAATGAACTAGAGTTACCCTGATTAGACATGTGGTCTATCAATTGTTGTTGAGAGGGAAAAGGATCTGTAAGTACTGCAGTGTGGGATTGGACTTCAGAAACTAGGAGATTTCGTCCTGGCAAGGACATTCCTTTGAAAAATGGTCACCTCTGTGTAGAAGATAGGGATATTTTTCCTTTCTTTTCCCTTTATCATTATCACTATTAGTTGGTATTGGAGTCTCCTATTTCCATTCCAGGTTTTTTATTTCTATTTTTACCTTTCTTTTTATTATTACCCGAGGTTTGAGTACTTTGAATAGATTTGACCTCGACGGAAACCTTAGGAGTCGAAGGATTACGGGTGGTATTTTGGGGTTTCTTGGCAGGTTTCACTGCTGACGGGGACTAGATTGAACCAACAATCCCATCAACAGCTACTTCTGTTGGTGGCTTGGCGGGATCGGTGCTTGGGCGAGGAGCTTAGGGAATCAAGTAATAAAGAGTTCTAGACTAGGAATAGACCAAATCTAGATACTAGGATCGACTAGTAGCCTACTCTTCAATAACAACACCACCCATAGCCACATCTCAGGCAATAGGAGGCAACAAGGATTTGGTAAACCAATCAGCTAACAACTAATCCAGAATAGGGGCCTTAATAAGCCTTCTCCGCCTTCTCCACTCATGAATATGATCGGATATGTGGGTGGATGTGTTTTGTCGCAGAGAATTTAAAATATTAGTGCCCATTTCATAATGAATAGGAAGCTGAAAGTGTGTAAGAAACACAGTTGCCAACAAGCCAAAATCCACAAACAAATGTTGTGGTAGTTCAATGTACCACTTCGCGACTGTACTGGTCAAAGTTCATTGAAAGAGTCGTAACTGAACAGATTCATCCATGAGGGAGTTTGAAGAACACCACAAATGGAATGTCATAACATGTTTCTTTGGATCATCTCCCTACTTCCCATCGAACTTCAGGATATTCGATGGTAACTTTACTGGAATGGGAGGCCACAAGGGATTATGTCGAATGGGGTCATTAATCAACTTGGACAAGTTAGGTAAGTCCAAAGTTGCTAGGAAAGGTAACTACCAATTGGGTTGCACATACTGGTAATAATGATATGGCATATAATTACCAGTAGGACCAAAAGTGGACTGAAAAATAGGTTGCTGTGACGAAGAACTACCAGAAAATCTGCTCGCACGGGGTTGATTTCCGGGATCAGAACCGCTAGGACTGCTAGGGCCTCCAGGAGGAGGACCACTAGGGCTACCAGGACCACCAGGACCACTGGGACCACTAGGACCACCAGGACCACCAGGAGGAGGACCACTAGGCCCTCCAAAGCCACTAGGAGGTAAACCTCTAGAGCCTCCAGAACCACTAGGCGGAGGGCCACCGGACCCTCCAGAGCCATAAGGAGGAAATCCACCAGGCCCCCCAGGACCACCAAGACCACTAGGACCATAAGGAGGAAATTTTCCAGATCCTCCGAGACCATTATCCCCCCTAGGGGGAGGACCTCCATAAGGTAGTCCTTCGTTACCTCCCGCAGTATGCATAGGTGTCCCCCCCATAGCTGGCATGTAAGACTAGTTGGGTTGCCCCCATGGTGTAAAAGTGTTACTAGAGTATGGAATTCTAGCATAAGGCATCCTTGTAGGATTGGGTGGATGATTAATATTACCTGCAGGTATGTGATAACCATAACCTCCAGAATATTGAATGGTTACAGGTTGTTCCCTCCAGGGCTAACCTAAAATGGGTGGGGAATTAACCACATTAGTATGGGTGGGAGGGACATAAACTATAAATGGTTCTATATTAGAGGTTTGTCCTTAACTAGGTACAATTCCGGTGTCAGATAACATAGGTCATGCTGGGGGTTTCCCCCCGGCACTAGAAGGTACAGAAAAAACAAGAATTGAAGGTTGAGCCCCAGGTGTAGAAGACCAAGGAGGATTAGGAATAGACTTAATATGGGAGGTGGTGGAGGTGGTATTTTGAACTGGGTTGTGGGGTGTTATTGGAAGATCTATAATCGATTCAATGGGTCTCATAGAATCGGCCAGTGAACAATATCCCACAGGAACAGATGTGGAACGTGATGGTGTCGGGCCTAATAGGTCATCTATCTGCTTTTCAATCTCCTGTGCATGGATATTGGTAGCTCGGTATTGCCTACGTTCTTCTTCATCTTCAAAAGAGTTTAAACAGGTGCCTAATGAGGCAATGGCCTGTCTTACAGGGGTATCCCAAAATGGAGCATTGGGACCAAAATCCGGATGGGTAGTATCATCAACATGACCATTCCGTGGGAGAATGGAATGAGGTATTTCCTTGAGAAGGCTGTTGGACCAAGGGAAGTGAGTGAAGAATATGGTACTCCACTTTCTACAACCACATTATCTTCCACTTGGGAGGTGGTAGCAGCTCCTTGGTCGATAGCTTCCATTGGATTTTCTCCTGAACCAGGAATAAAATTGGGTTGCAATCCCTGTACTCTTCTGGACTGTCTTAGCTCAACCAGTTTGTATAGTTCCTATCTAACCTAGGGTCTTAAAATCTAGAAAACACACCAAAAAAATTCCCTACACAAACTATAGGTCAAAACAAGCACACTTAAAATGATAAGAGGAGTTCAAAAAGTTAGGTCTCTCTCTAGGATTGTCAAGAAGGTTCCACTCGCGATATACCTCGAGGGTACATGCGTAGTAATCTCCTTGAATGTTGTTTTCAGTGTATGGCTCCAAGCAAGACGGCCAAATGGATTTTCTAAGATAGATAGGGTATCCTAGTGGGGTCTCCTGATATACTCAAGGTACATGGGATCTCGAATCGGTAGTAGTGTTGTCTAATGCATAACCGTACACAAGGGGCCTTCCGATATACAATTGAGTACATGAAGTACCTTTATATATACCTCAAGGGTACGTGAAAGGTCGTTCAATATACCGATGGTAAGTGGAAGAACTATGCAAGTCCCGGAATGTAATGCGGACAAATAACGACAGCTCCTACACTTAACGACGCCCGAACACGTCTCTAACCTATCACTCCAATTGCTATGTAAATTTTAAACTATAACTACCATTGATTTTAAAGTGGACGGTTAGGTGAATGCATAATGTTTTGACAGAAAAGTAAAACCATGCAGTATGCTTATGCAAAAGTATTTCACTTTACCATTCAGTATGCCTACTTATGGGAGGGAAAGAGAGTATTTTCTTTCATTTCAAAACCAAAAATACTTCCAATCAACAGTATTGAGCACAAAATTGAAGACAAGTAACAATTTCCAAACTGATTTTTCTTTTCTGAAAGCAATAAAAAGGGGGAGAATCTCTTTTCCTAAAATAAAAACAAGAAGCACACTACATGCAAATGCACTCTATTTTTTCAATTTTCACTTAAAACATTGGCAAATATAACTTAAACCACCATATTTTTTATTTTTATTGAGATAGTTCTAAATGCATAAGAGACGAAAGAACATGAAGAGCCTGAAAGCTTGTGAATCCAATCAGAGATCCAATGTCCAACGCTCAATGATGATAACCTAATCTCAGTCAAAAAAATTCTTTTTTAAAGGAACGAAAAAGAAGTTCTCTATGCAAACAAGAAATGAAACTAAGATGCTAGTTAAATGTTCTCTATGCAAACAGAAATGAAAAGAGACCTTACTAACACCCTAAGATTTTCAAAAAACAAGAAATCCTTTCGCAAACACAACCAACAAGCACATAATCAAATGAACAATAAAAAAACCTAACCTAGCTTTTGAATTTCCCAATCAAACCAATCTTAAACCATAAAATTTCAAGCCACAAGCATAAGATTCTGTCACACAAGCCTGACAGTGCAGGACTGAAAGCAAAACAAATCAATTTTTTACAAAAAATGAGGAAAAGAAGGCCTTCGAGTGATGCCTACCTGGCACAACGCTTCTTTGGTGTCGACAAAGAAGTTCTATCCTAGCACCGCTTCTCACCAATGGGATACAGGTGTTTGTTGGAATATTTCACCTCCTGTGGACAGCAAGGTGTTCCACTGGTTTGAATGGTTTAGATCCAGAACAAATAGAGGACAGAGGTTGAAGACTCTCCCTAGATGCCGTAGATACCTGGAATGAAATGCTTCGATAGTAACCCTGTGTACCTGCAATAAAGCTTCAACACACAAACATATCAAAACCACCAGAATATAATCTACTGATGTATGTTAGTGACTAAGGAATCTAACAACATACATGTGAAATCAAACAACAACAATATATGTGGGACATAAATCAACTTTCATTAAAGAAATATGAAGAAGTTTACAACCAATCCTTTGTGTTGACATGCATCTCCATGAAACCAAGCATTCTCATCCCCGTAAGCTCCAACTCTAGCTCTCTATGCTCTCCAAATGATCTTGGGCCAAGTAATCAATCCAACAGCATAACAATACCTTAAGAGTTCTCCCCTCAACCATGGATATGAGCTTGTATTTATAAGGCTCAATGGATAGGGTAGGTTGAGAGATTAGTGGGTGAGGTGGCCTCTAAGATCCTAGGATGAGGGATCTCGAGCTCAACTGACCCACAACAGTAGGGATAAGGGAGGAAACAAGGCTTATCATCTAGAAGCCTCGAGAAACTTCTCTTTTTCCCTTTTTACCTAGGGTACCACATTTCTCCTTCAATGACAGAGTGGTTCTGGTAAGAAACGCTTATGGACTAAGGGCCATAAGTGGTGGCACCGCTTGTGGACAACAAGGGATAGGCGGTGTGAACAAGGTACCACTTCTAGACAACAAAAGAAGCGCGGTGCTAGGAATTTTCATGGAAGATTGATAATTATCATAATTTTCCACTCCAAGAGCTGGGATTTAGGGCAAGTAGGTATGTCCAAGGTCTTATCAGGATTTTGGTATAACAGAATGCCCCCCAAAGCATGAGTCTTAGAGGGATATGATAAACAAGATCTTTGAGAGAACAATTCATTGCCATGAGATGAAAATGTTGCCTCAATTGGAGTATGTCATCAAGTACGCATCTGTAGTAAATTAGTATGTTGACTCATAGACACAAGTAACCAAACTCATGGCTGCAGACCAATACAAGGTAGATCCATGAGAGGAATAAACAAGCATGGCTACTAGCATACAGCGTAGATCCATGTGATAGAGGACTCAAACTTGGAGATAGCTACCATACATACAATGTAGATCGATTTCATATAGATGCAAATTTGAGCATAGCCATGACCATACAAATGTGGATCCATGATAGATATACAAAACTTCATCGCAACTTGGGGAAAAGAAATGAGTGTTTTAAACAAATACCCAGGGTCTTCCTCTCATCTTCGACAAAGTATGATTCTATCCATGTGATTACAATGATCTGAAGTCGAACATGGTATAAACCACTTGATTACGGGCCAATGATGTGAACCATTAACAAGTGCGAGGGAGATCACCATTGATGTCAATGATTCCCAAGGTACCCTAGTACAATCTACTGGTACGAATAGATGTCCAGATGTTGAACACCCATTCGATTCTCTCGATCAAAGGTCAATGATGTGAACCTATGTCAAGAGCGATAGAATCTATCATTAAGGCATACAGATCTCAAGGTACTAAATATTGTTTCTAAGACTATTTCCTGGACGATGAGCTGATGTTGACGAGAATAGTCTCGTCGAAGGAGGGCCGTGATGAGTCCCACATCGACGACACAAAACTTGGAGCATAGTTCTGGAATGATGTGAATGTAGTAACCATATGACTAACTCAAAGATACTGACACAAAGATTGTGTCGACTACAGAGGTAAAACTTATTGAAATCATCGTTTAACATTGGGTGGCACGACAAAAAGACTTGGAAGCATGACTAGATAGGACAGACACACAATGCGACAGTGGACAATGCATTCTTTCGAAAGACTCAAAGGAGTGACATGACTCATGAAAGTGGATCATCATGGAGATCAGTTGAATACCCAATTGACTGACATGATGTGCAGACAAGTGCCATGTTCAAAGGTAATGACAAACAACTGCCATTATTTGCAAAATGATTCCCTTCCCATTTCCCCCATCATAATTGATGAGTGCCTCTTTTCAGTTTTACAAGTTCAAAGAGGTAACAAACACTTGATATAACTTGGAAGAATACAAGTCTAGACTCATATATTTTACAAACCTAAGAGAGGAGGGGTTCGTTCCTAAAATGGATCTCTCAATGTTTAATTTAACGAGTCCACTGAAAGAAAACTTGGTGTCGTTCATGTTTAGAGAGTCTGAACGAATACGGAAGAATAATCCAAAGGGGTCCTTTTTCGTATGATTTAGTCCCTAAGGCCCGAAAAAGTGTAAAATCATAGCTTAGAGAACTCTTCCAGTCATGATTGGTTGGAGTGTTCCTTTTTCGTAAATAGTCCTATTCAAACCGAAAAAGAGATAACCTACCATCAAATGGACGACTCTTCAAATACTTTAACGAGTGTGAAGAAGACAAGATCGCTCGACAATCTTTTCGTATTTAGGGAGCCTGAAAAGGGTTTAAAGAGAACTCCATGAGGTTTCTTTACACAATGTTATTTTTTACGATCCTGGAAAGAATCGGAAACAGACTCAACAATCTTTTCATGTTTAAGGAGTTTGAAAAAGAGGTGAAAAGAAGACTCCACGACGCTTCTTTACAAAATGTCAGTTTTTTACGAGCCTGGAAAGAAATGGAAATGGACTCGGACCTTTGATACTAGATTTTAACGAGCGTGACAAAGTGTCGTAATAAACACTCAATGACCTTTTCCGTTTTATGAAAGTGCGAAAACGCCATAAACAAACTTCCCAAAGCTTCTTACTATGGTTCTCTTATCCTACAAACAACTCAAAACAAGTGTTAAATGCATTCATAACTAGCATTAAGGGATCACGACAAATAAACTTTGACTAAAATATGATTTTATATCAAAAATATAGTATGTCAGACCAAAAAATGCCTATATAAGTCATGTAAATAGTAAAAAATCAAATCATTTCACTATTTACCTATAGCAGAGAGCACTTGGAGCATTTTCTTAGCCAGATCTTTAGCAGCTGATACCAGGAGTTTCCACTGTCTGTTTTCAGCATCGTCAGTTGCAGGTAATAGCTTGTTGGAATATAATAAACCCACTCATAACTTAGGATAAAAAAATTATTCATTATTTGATTAATTATTCACCCACTAGCTTAATTAGTTGGCATCCACTTGCACCTTAAGGTCAATGCATGCCATCCATATCCTAGGAATGATTTATTTCTGATTCTAGGTTCATCTAGAATTAGTATACAAGACCTTATAGCAGATTCTGCTTTTTTCTTCTTTTTCTGCTTTTTCTGTTTTTTTCTGCTTTTCTATGGATAAGATAAAAGCTAGTCGACTAGGAAACTGGGAAATTTTGTTTCCAACCCATCCTCCATTTTTTTCTCTCCATATTCTAGGATTAGCAAGACTTTCCTTCACTCATCATCACTCACTCATGCTATTGTTAATTCGTGAGGTGCTTGATAGATTGGGAAACTGCTTTAGTCAACTATGGGGTTTATCATAATTAGTAAGCCTGCTTTTATGAGCTATCTTGAGTTGTCTTCATGCAACTCCTTTTTCCTTTATAAGGATGTATTACCTATGTAATAATATCAATTATCATTTATTGATCATTCATTAATGTGTGTTCATTAATTCTTCTTCTTCTCTCCTTATGCTAATTCTCTACAATTCTCTGTGAGGTTAATTGTGTGCCTAAATCCTTAGCCAGTTTATGAAATTCCTTATGCCATCAAGGCTTTAGAATTTCTACATGGTATGAGAGATAAATTTCTCAAAGTTCAAGTTCTACATGCTATTAGAGCTGAGGATATCAAAGCTCTACATGATATCAGATTTTTGAGAGTTCATTAATTAATCCTTCTTTCCAGATTTGCAGGTTTATTTTGCAGGTTCAACTTCGAATGGATTCAAGAATATCAATTCCTCTTCTTTCTCCATTCACAAGCTATTCAGAGTGGAAACTGAAGATGATTTCATATCTAAAGAGACAAGGTCTCTATGAGATATCTATTGGAGCTGGTGAAGAATCTTATGAAGAGCCAAGTGACTGGTTGAATGACTATGATAGAGAAATTGGAGCTATTTGCCTATCTATCTCTCCATGCATGCACTACCTTATTGATTCTATTGATTCCCCAAAGGATCTCTGGACAACATTGGATAGAGTTTTGGGAAAGGACAATGAGGATCCTTCTAGCTATGTGGAGAGTGCCTCTAGCTCCTCAATGATTTCTCTCTCTCAAGATGTCTCGACCTCTACAGTCTTTGATGAAGTTGATCATAAAGAAGAAGTTTCTCATACAGTTCCTGTTGCTACTAATCTCTTTGATTCGAATGCTTCCTCTTTCAATCAAGAAGAAAATATTGAAGAGCCATCTTTTTCTATGTCTCCTGAAGTAGAAGATCTTGATTCATCTTCTCATGATGTTGTTGATGAAAAAGAAGTGACTAATGGAGCTGCTATTTCTATTGATGATTCACTCACACATTCAATGTTCTCTATGTCTTCTATCATGGATTCTGAGATCCATATGCCAGACCTCTCACACCTTGTGCATGCCTCTCTTCTTGATGGTGCACAACCCAGTGACATCCAGGATGTTTGCTTAGCCAAATCAAGTCCTTCCAGTGTTTTTCCACTTACCATACTTGATCCCATGTGCTTCTGCAGCTCTTCCTTTGTTCTTGGCACTCATTCTCAAAGCCTCCTTGAAGATTTTGAACATCACTATCTTTCCTCCTCTCATACCTCTACCATAGAGGATTCTTTACCGGTATATTCCCATGAGTCTACTGTTGTGTTTATTTGTGATCTCTTGGATTCTTTGAAAGCTAGATCAACCCATGGAGCCCATGCATTCGCACTCTTTGATCCCATGCCTTCTCTATGTTCCTACATGATCACTTGCACACATCCTCTCTGTGTAAATGAAGATGGAGACATGATACATTCGCTTGAACAATTATTTCACATATCTGGAGCTCATTTCATCTCTACTGGTTCGAAGTTCAAGTCATATCATCATCTTGGAGCTGATTACAAGTCTCAAGATCCTTCAGTATTGCCTTCACATCATTGGATTTCAGTTGTTCTACATGGTCCCAGGTTCCATCCTGCAGTTGTCCTTGATCCAGGTGAGCAGATTTATCTTCTTCCCAAGAAGAATATTCCTCCAAACATCAGTATTTAGTTTGGAGCAGCAGCAACACCAGCAGTTCAACATTTTTGGTATTGCTTTTCGTGTCCTTTCTTGAGGGAGGATTTTCCCCTTGAGGTTTTGCCTCTTTCCTCATTTCTTTGGACAAAATAAATTGTAAAAGGGTGACCATAGCTTTATTGTTGGGCCCTATATGCATATATATTTCTGATTAGTTCAGGAATATCATCATAAAGTCAGGCTTAAAGGGGGGTGTTGGAATATAATAAGCCCACTCATAACTTAGGATAAAATAATTAATCATTATTTGATTAATTATTCACCCACTAGCTTAATTAGTTGGCATCCACTTGCACCTTAAGGTCAATGCATGCCATCCATATCCTAGGAATGATTTATTTCTGATTCTGGGTTCATCTAGAATTAGTATACAGGACCTTATAGCAGATTCTGCTTTTTTCTTCTTTTTCTGCTTTTTCTGCTTTATCCTGCTTTTCTATGGATAAGATAAAAGCTAGTCAACTAGGAAACTGGGAGCTTTTGTTTCCAACCCATCCTCCATTATTTTCTCTCCATATTATAGGATTAGCAATACTTTCCTTCACTCATCATCACTCACTCATGCTATTGCTAATTTGTGAGGTGCTTGATAGATTGGGAAACTACTTTAGTCAACTATGGGGTTTATCATAATTAGTAAGCCTGCTTTTATGAGCTAGCTTGAGTTGTCTTCATGCAACTCCTTTTTCCTTTATAAGTATGTATTACCTATGTAATAATATCAATTATCATTTATTGATCATTCATTAATGTGTGTTCATTAATTCTTCTTCTTCTCTCCTTATGCTAATTCTCTACAATTCTCTGCGAGGTTAATTGTGTGCCTAGATCCTTAGCTAGTTTATGAAATTCCTTATGCCATCAAGGATTTAGAATTTCTACACAAATAAGAACCTTCTCTTTCATTTCATAGAATTTATTTTGAGTTTAGGTGGGGTTTTGGGTTCATATGGCAAGCCTTAGAACCTTAAAAGCGGGCACCGCGGTACCACCCGAGAACCACGCCTCTAACATAGTTGACAGGTGGTGCCACCGCCTGTCTCCAATGGTGCATAGGAGGTGCCAGCCGTGGAGAACTTAAATTAATAGTATGAGCAATATAAATTCATTCCTTTGATTTTTAATGATTAAGGATGATTCTAATGCATACTATGATTGTTTTTGGCAAGCCTAGGTTTCTCAAAACATGGCGATATGGAAAGAAAGAACGCATGACAATGAGGATGCTACTGCTGAGAGAAATGCAAGTTGTATTTCTGCATTACAGGACTGTGGGCTCCTGAATTTCTTTTGGACCCCAAGCATGGTGTCACACAAGCGGTTACTGGAACACATACTACAAATTTGGAATCTAGAGCAACTGTATTTCGAGGTGGGGGCCCATATTATTACAATGGAAGTAGAGGACATCTACTTCTTAACAGGTCTCTTGATACGGGGTTCCCCCATCTCACTGGCAGGATCTCGTGGAGGGGATATTACCACTCGAAAACTTATAGATCATCACTGTGCACCAGGGATGGGTACATCGGGGAAGAAGATTCCCATCAAAGAAGTGATGGATAGGGCCCTATAGAATGTCCTATTTACCATGCAGAGGGTGGCTAGGATTCAAGGTGTGCACCAAGATTCTAGGGCACACAAGTTGTATGCCATAGAGGCCATGGAACCCACGGTGTTCAACTGGGTGGAAGCCATGCTTCCAATCTTCAAAGATCAGCTGACCAAGTGTCAGCAAGGAGAGCTAAAGCAGTTTGTCTTTGGTTCCATTTTATCCTACTTCATCTTCGAGCGAGTTCCACAGATGAGACCTTAGGTGCTCTTTTGGAGTTTGAGAGCACGGGACTCCCGTATGCTGAGGTGGGTCCAGGTCATGGCTCGCATAGGAGAGGGTAGGGGAAGTGTGAAGTTCAGTGACCCATTCTTCAGATGGCTCTAAGATCATATCCTCATGGTTGAGCATTATGCTTACGCAGGCACGGACTTCACCAGAGATCATGACCTACCACTCCCACCTGGTGGACAGTGGGGTGACATCGGTAAGAAGCAAGAAACCCTAAAATGGATGAACTATTTTTATGTTTTTAATGTTTTATATTTTTTATGTTAAGTGACAATACCTGTATATTCTCATGCAGATGTAGGAGTAGTGCGACCTGGAGGAGAATCTCCACTAGATAGGCGAGCTGGAGCCCTCTTTGTACCACAGGGTGATGATATCACCAGGGAGATGGAGGAGAACCTGGAGAGTTTGACCTTGGATATCCTATATGCTAACATCGATGACCTCCATATGAGATATCAGAGATCCACAATAGGAGTACCGGGTCGATTCAGTAGGCTGCTACATAGAGTAGCTCGAGCAGTGATGTGTTATCATGAGCACCACTAGTGTATGAGATATGTAGTGAAAGCTTACAGCTTCAGGATTTTGTATGATGATTTTTCCTAAAATCCTACATGCCTCAGATGAGGTCTCGGGACCTATTTTTTGTAAAATTTTTCATATATATATATATATATACATACTTTTAAACGGTGTTTATATGTTTCAAATGGAAAATGCATTTTCTATTAGTTTTATGTGTCTTTGAATGTTTATTTACAATGTACCATGTTTGATTTCGACGTCATGAATGGGCAATATGCCAATCTAGGATGTAATTAGCTAATGAGTCAGCAACTACATTATGTTCTCTAGGGATATGCCTATATGTGATGGTTTCAAATGATCTTTCTAGAAAACGTACTTTCTATAAGAGGCAGAGGAGCACCGGGTTCCTAATGGTGTAGACATGGTTTAAATGGCAAACCACAAGTTGTGATTCCATCAAAACTACTAGATCACGAACATCTTGGGAAGCAGCTTCAGTCAGAATACCGATGAATGCTTCATACTCGACGATGTTATTAGCAGCGGGACCTATACAAACTGCTCCTAAACTGACCAAATCTTCAGCTGGGGAATAGAGGACCCAAGAAGCTGAGGCGAGATTCAAGGTATGGTGGCAAGTGCCATTAGTGAAGCCGTAGAAAGCCATCTACATGACCAAAACATGGTATAAAAAGATGTGGACACTAAGCTCAAAACCATCTTGAAAATACTAAAAGTACACTGAAATTCAATCAATATACATATATACAAGATACTATCCAAGAAAGACCTAGTCATAGTACATTTTTATATACAACCCATTGCGAGGTTGCCCCAAAGGGATTCCATCATAATCAACGAGCTCGTAGGCTCCTTTCTCTAACACCTTAGAAATAACGAAAGGTCCATACCACATGGATTCGAACTTACCCTTCCCTAGTTTATCATATCTCTAGTCATAAGTCAATACTAGTTCATCCTCATTAAAGACACGAGGTTGGACGGATTTATCATACTATGCCTTGACGCATTTCTTATGTTCCTCATTAGCCAAGGTAGCATCTCTCTGAGTCTCCTCAAGGTTACTAAAGTACAAAAATATTTCTTCCTCTGCGAAAGTGTCTGGGAGAAGTTCGACAGAAAGTTGTAAGGATGGAATCATACATTGGATCGGCAAGACAGCTTCGAGTCCATAAACAAGCTGGAATGGTGTGAAACCAGTAGCTATTTTCATAGAATTCTGATAAGCCCACAGAGCAAAGAAAAGAACGTGGTGGCAGTTGTATTTATGATCTCCAACCATATGATGAAGCATAGTTTTCAAAACCTTGTTAATGGCCTCTACCTAACCATTAGCTTGTGGATAATACAACATAGAGTTTTCATGGTGAAAACCTAGCTTGGCACTCAGTTCCTCCAATATCTGATTATGGAAATGGGATCTGTGATTAGTAAGGATGGACTGCGGAACTCCAAATCTAGCTATGATATGGTTAAACAAGGAGTGATAGACTCACCATCTTCTGCATATGTAGGCATGGCCTTAGCCCATTTTATGAAATAATCAACAGCTATGATGGTGTAGCCATGCCCCCCAGCTGAGGTAGGATTACAATGCATGAAGTCAATCCCCCATTTGGTAAATGGGCCAACGACAATGACGGGGTATAGTGGAGCAAGATGGGTGCGCTTTTTAGGATAAAAGTGTTGATAAGGTGGGAATTTCTTAACAGCCTCATGACAGTCTTTGAAGACAGTAGGCTAGAAATGGCCATCACAAAGGATTTTATGGGCTATAGCCATCCCAGATAAATGACTGCCACATGCTCCAGAGTGGCAATCATTCAACACATGTTAAGCCTCCTCATGAGTGAGGAAACACAGGAGAATAGAGTCAATCCCACATCTATACAAGGTATCATTCAAGATGAGATAGTATTTCACATGGTGGTCAATATGGCGGCGATCATCAAGGGATAAATGTGGCTGAAATCACTGTGTTTGTAGATAAATCAACAAATCTCCATACCAAAGATTAGTAGTGCTAATCAGGAATAGGATTTCATCCAGAAATGAATCACTGGGCTCAGATTCCGTCGAAGCACAGGGAAGATCACACATAAGTTCTACAAAGACCAAGGATTTCTTTGATGTGGCCTTGGCAAACTCCAAATCAAACTACTGAAGGATGATGATCCAGCAGTAGTACTTGCCCCCGAGCACCTGACGAGTCAGGATGTAATACATTGGGTTCTGATCTGCCAATACGGTGGTAGTGCGGAGAAGAATGTAGTGACAAAATTTTTGTACAGCAATGACCGTGGCCAATGATAACTTTTCCACACATGAATAATGGGTTTTAGAATCCATAAGATTCTTACTGGCGTAATAAATCACGTGCTCCTGACCGTGGAGATTTTCCTGCACTAAAACCATGGCGATGGTAGTAGCGGAGGTAGCAATATACAAGAGAAAGTCCTTTGAATAATCTGGGGGGTGTATCATGGGGGAATGAGTTAGAGTGTGCTTGATATTATCAAAGGCATGTTGGGCCTAGTCATCCCAGAAGAATGGAGTGTTCTTCTTGAGGAGACGCATATAACCGTGCATTTTCTCTGCAAAATTGCACACGAAATGGCAAAGAAAGTTTTCCTTCCCTTGCAAAATTTGGAGTTCAAGGAGATTAGTTGGGGCTGGTAGATCTAAAATAGTGGCAATCTTCAAAGGATTGATCTAGATGCCATCTTTGGATACTACAAAGCCTAGCAGATGTCCTGTCTCAACACAAAAAACACATTTATGTGGATTGAGCCATATATTATAATGACGACATCTCAGGAATATTTCTATGAGATGACTAGGGTGGTCCTCCCGTCACTGTGAATGAGCAGGGAGGTCATCAATGTACGGTTCAACAATATGTTTAATATCATGAAACACATAGGACATCGCGTGCTGGAATGTGGCTCCAACATTTTTCAAGCCAAAAGGTAACTTATTATATGCAAAGGTTACCCATAGGAAAATGAATGTTGTCTTATGCTGATCGGAGTGTAATATCTCAGTCTGATTATAGCTAGAGAAGCTATCAATGAATGAAAGGATGACACTTCCAGCACAGTTGTCGATAATCTGATCGATGTGCGGAGTAGGAAAGTTGTCCTTGGGACAAGCTTTGTTCAAATCCCTAAAATCGATGCAGACTCTAATGGTGCCCTGCTTTTTATTGACAGGGACAACATTCAATACCCATTTCATCAGGGGTACAGGATAAATAAACCCAACTTTAAGAAGTTTCTCAATTTCAACTTTAATAGCTGCGGCCTTCCGAGGATGGACTTGCCTAAGTTTCTGCCTGACAGGCTTAGCTGTGGGATAGGTTTTAATTTCATGGATCACAATGGATGGGTCAATCCCCGGCATCTCTTCATAGGACTAGGAAAAAATATCACGAAATTCCTTAAAAAGTGACTTATATGCTTCAAATTCATCTCCCGAGCAGTTCTGCCCAACATGAACATGCTCGATAGTATCAGGCTTGGTTGATATGTCAATCGGGTTCGTCTAAGTAATGTTGCAAAGGTTTCCTTCAAAATTTGTATATTGCAACAATATAGGACTTTGGGGAACATTGACAATATCAGTAGGAAACAAGGATGCAAAATCATGGCTAACCAAACTGGTGTTGGGGAGGAACATAGATATATGATGGTGATCCTCCATAATGGACTCATTGGATAGAGAAGTCTCAGAGAGAGAATCTAGAACGGGAAGAGGAGGTTCTAACCAGTACGGTAAATGGTAAGGATCTGAAGCCACTAGATGAAGATCATCTGTGTGGTCATCGAAAAAAGTTTGAATGGTGTCATACATAGCTTTGTGTCGACTCAACAAGGTGGACTCAACAACCTATTTACCCTTAGGCTCACAATCAAATGAGGAAATCATATGGACTGTCACGGTATCCGTGCTAGGAGGAGTGGATGGAAAAATCCCCATAAGGGATGAATCCTTCAACATGCCTACCCCAATCAACTGGTAAGGAGGAGGGGACTGGCCTAACATGGGGATATTATTAGCCGTGGAGGTAGTAACATCCGGTGTACAGAAATCAAGCTGATCAATAGTAACAATTCTCCCTAGATGCAGAAATTGGACTATTCCGAATACTGTTGAGTCAACAACAGTCATGGCATAGAGCCAATTCCTTCCTAGAAGGAGGTTGTAATCTAAAGGGGAATATACCACTTCTACTTGAATGGAAATGGTTTTCCCCCCCAGCTTGACTGCTAGGGCTGATATGAGACAACGGGGTTGGAAACCCCATTTTTCAAAGGCTTTAAGGGTCGTAGGTGATGTGACAAGCTCAGGAGAGCTGAGAGCCTTCCAACAAGTTAGAGACAAAACTGAGGTCGAAGCTCTTTCATCTAGTACCATTTGAAAAACTTTCTTTCCCACTACTTTTGTAATGATCTGAAAAGCAAGTTTATGCGGTAATATAGGTTTGCAGTTCTCAATATTGAAATGAATCAAGTTAGTATTATCCGGGTCTAAAGATCCTAATGCTGTCAACAAGTTTTTATGATGTGTAGGGAAACATTGGAGTACCTCTCAGGTCGACATCGCACAAGGTGCCTGAGCAAGATATTCAACCACATTATAAAATTGAGGAGCTCAAGCATTGGGATTAAAGACAACCTTCCGAAGAGTACTCTTAGGTGGGTGCAAAATTGTTGGGATATAATAAACCCACTCATAAACTCAGGATAAAATAATTAATCAATAATGATTAATTATTCACCCACTAGCTTAAATTAGTTGGAATCCACTTGCACCTTAAAGTCAATGCATGCCATCCATATCCTAGGAATGATTTATTTATGATTTTGGGTTCATCTAGAATTAGTATACAGGACCATATAGCAGATTCTGCTTTTTCTGCTTTATCCTGCTTTTCTATGGATAAGATAAAAGCTAGTCAACTAGGAAACTGGGTGCTTTTGTTTCCAACCCATCCTCCATTAGTTTTTCTCCATTATCATATTATTTCCATCTCCTTGACAACTCACTCATTCTTTTTCCAACTTGTGAGGTGCTTGGTAGATTGGAAAGTGCTTTATGGGGTTTATCATAATTAGTAAGCATGCTTTTATGAGCTAGCTTGAGTTGTCTTCATGCAACTCCTTTTTACTTTATAAGGATGTATTACCTATGTAATAATATCAATTATCATTTATTGATCATTCATTAATGTGTGTTCATTAATTCTTCTTCTTCTCTCATTATGCTAATTCTCTACAATTCTTTGTGAGGATAATTGTGTGCCTAGATCCTTAGCCAGTTTATGAAATTCCTTATGCCATCAAGGCTTTAGAATTTCTACATGGTATCAGAGCTAAGGTTCTCAAAGTTCAAGTTCTTCATGCAATTAGAGCTGAGGATATCAAAGCTCTACATGATATCAGATCTTTGAGATTTCATTAATTAATCCTCCTTTTTCTTAGATTTGCAGTTTTATTTTGCAGGTTCAACTTCGAATGGATTCAAGAATATCAGTTCCTCTTATTTCTCCATTCACAAGCTATTCAGATTGGAAACTGAAGATGATTTCATATCTAAAGAGACAAGGTTTCCATGAGATATCTATTGGAGCTGGTGAAGAATCTTATGAAGAGCCAAGTGACTGGTTGAATGACCATGACAGAGCAATTGGAGCTATGTGGCTATCTATCTCTCCATGCATGCGCTACCTTATTGATTCTATTGATTCCCCAAAGGATATCTGGACAACATTGGATAGAGTTTTGGGAAAGGACAATGAGGATCCTTCTAGCTATGTGGAGAGTGCCTCTAGCTCCTCAATGATTTCTCTCTCTCAAGATGTCTCGACCTCTACAATCTTTGATGGATTTGATCATGAAGAAGAAGTTTCTCATACAGTTCCTGTTGCTACTACTCTATTTGATTCGAATGCTTCCTCTTTCAATCAAGAAGAAAATATTGAAGAGCCATCTTTTTCTGTGCCTCCTGAAGTAGAAGATATTGATTCATCTTCTCATGATGCTATTGATGAAAAAGAAGTGACTAATGGAGCTGCTATTGCTATTGATGATTCACTCACACATTCATTGTTCTCTATGCCTTATATCATGGATTCTGAGATCCATATGCCAGACCTCTCACACCTTGTGCATGCCTCTTTTCTTGATGGTGTGCAACCCAGTGATTTCCAGGATGCTTGCTTAGCCAAATCAAGTCCTTCCAGTGTTTTTCCACTTACCATACTTGATCCCATATGCTTCTATAGCTCCTCCTTTGTTCTTGGCACTCATTCTCAGAGCCTCCTTGAATATTTTGAACATCAGTATCTTTCCTCCGCTCATACTTCTACCATAGAGGATTCTTTACCAGTATATTCCTATGAGTCTACTGTTGTACTTATTTGTGATCTCTTAGATTATTTGGAAGCTAGATCAACCCATGGATCCCATTCATTTGCACTCTTTGATCCCATGCCTTCTCTATGTTCCTACATGATCACTTGCACACATCCTGTCTGTTTAAATGAAGATGGAGACATGATACATTCACTTGGACAGTTATATCACCTATATAGAGCTCATTTCATCTCTACTGGTTCGAAGTTCAAGTCATATCATCATCTTGGAGCTGATTACAAGTCTCAAGATCCTTCAATATTGGCTTCACATCATTGGATTTCAGTTGTTCTACATGGTCGCAGGTTCCATCCTGCAGCTGTCCTTGATCCAGGTGAGAAGATTTATCTTCTTCCCAAGAAGAAGATTCCTCCAGACATCAGCATTTAGTTTGGAGCAGCAGCAACACCAGTAGTTCAACATTTTTGGTATTGCTTTTCATGTCCTTTCTTGAGGGAGGATTTTCCCCTTGAGGTTTTGCCTCTACAGGTGCGGGATTGGACTTTAGAAACTAGGATATTTCATCCCAATGAGGACACTCCTTTGAAAAGTGGTCACCTCCACATATCAAACAGGGATATTTTTCCTTCCTTTTCCCTTCATCGTTATCACTGTTGGTTGGTCATGGATTCTACTGTTGGTTTCCAGGTTTTTTATTTCTATTTTTACCTTTCTTTTTATTATTACCCGAGGTTTGAGTACTTTGAATAGAGTTGTCCTTGGCGGAAACCTTAGGAGTCGAAGGAGTAGGGGTGGCAGTTTGGGTTTGCTTGGCAGGTTTCGCTGTTAACAAGGACTGGATTGAACCAACAATCCCACCAACAGGTACTTCTACTAGTGTCTTGGCAAGATCAGTACTGGGAAGAGGAGCTTGAGGAATCAGGTCATAAAGAGTTCCAGACTAGGAATAGACCAATTCTAGGTACCGAGACCGATTAATAGCCTTCTCATCAGTAACGGCACTGCCCATAGCCACATCTTGGGAAATAGGAGGAAACAAGTATTTAGTGAACTAATCAGCTAATAACTGATCTAGAATAGGGGCCTTAATAAGCCTTCTCTACCTTCTCCACTCATGAATATGATCAGAAATGTGGGTGGAGGTGTTCTATCGCAGAGAGGTTAAAAGATTAGTTCCCATTTCATAATGAATAGGGAGCTGAAAGTGTGTAAGAAATACAGTTTCCAACGAGCCAAAATCCACAAACAAATGTTGTGGGAGTTCAATATACCACTTCATAGCTGTACCGGTCAAATTTCACTGAAAGAGTCGTAACTGAACGGAATCATCCATGAGGGAGTTGGAAGAACACCACAAATGGAATTTCATAACATGGTTCTTCGAGTCGTCTCCTTGCTTCCCGTCGAATTTCGAGATATCCAATGGTAATTTTACCGAAATGGGAGGCAACGAGGGATTGTGTCGAATGGGATCATTAATCAACTTGGACAAATTAGGTAAGTCCAAAGTTGCTAGGAAAGGTAACTATCGGTTGGGTTGCACATACAGATAATATTGATATGGCATATAATTACCAGTAGGACCATAAGCTGACTGAAAAATAGGTTGCTGTGACAAAGAAATACTAGAAAATATGCCCACAGGGGGTTGATTTCTAGGATCATGACTGTTAGGACCACTAGGGCTTCCAGGAGGAGGACCTCTAGGGCCACTAGGACCACCAAGACCATCGGGACCACTAGGACCACCAGGACCACATGGACCACCAGGAGGCGGACCACCAAACCTCCAGAGCCTCCGAAACTAATAGGTGGAGGGCCACCAGACCCTCTAGAGCCATAAGGAGGAAAGCCACCTGGCCCCCCAAGACCACTAGGACCACTAGGACCAAAAGGAGGAAATTTTCCAGATCCTCTAGGACCATTAGGTCCCCAAGGGGGAGGACCTCCATAAGAAGGTCCTCCGGTACCTCCCGTAGTATGTATAGGTATCCCCCACATAGGTAGAACGTAAGACCAGTTGGGTTTCCCCCATGGCATAAAAGTGTTACTAGGGTATGGAATTCCAACATAAGGAATTCCTGTAGGATTGGGTGGAGCATTACCTACAGGTATTTGATAACCATAACCTCCAGAAGAATAAACGGTTATAGGTTGTGCCCCCAAGGGCTGACCTAAACTAGATGGGGGATTAACCACATTAGTATGTGTGGGAGGGACATAAACTATAGATGATTCTATGTTAGAGGTCTTCCCTTGACTAGGTAAAATTCTGGCTGTAGATAATGTAGGTCGTGCCGGGGTTTGCCCCCCGGCACTAGAATGTACTAACAAAACGGGAATTGAAGGTTGGGCCCCAGGTGTAGAAGACCTGGGAGGATTAGGAACATAAATAACATGAGAGGTTATAGGGGTGGTAATTTGACTTGGGTTGTGGCGTGTTATTAGACGATCTATAATCGGTTCAATGGGTCTCATAGAATCGGCAAGTGAACGATATCCCACAGGAACAGATGTGGAACGTGATGGTGTTGTGCCTAATAGTTCATCTATTTACTTATCAATCTCCTATGCATGGAGAATGGCAAAACGGTATTTCCTATGTTCTTCCTCATCTTCAGAAGAGTTTAAATGGGTGCCAAATGAGGCAATGGCCTGTCCTATAGAGGTATCCCAAAATGGAGCATGGGGACCATAATCTAGATGGGTTGTATCATCAACATGAGCTTTCATGGGAGAATGGAATGATTTATTTCCCTGAGAAGGTTGTTGCACCAAGGGAGGAAAGTGTGAAGAATATGGTACTCCACTTTCCGAAACCACATTATCTCCCACTTGGGAGGTGGTAGCAGCTCCTTGATCGATAGCTTCCCTTGGATTTTATATTGAACCAGGAATAAATTTGGGTGGCAAGCTATGTACTCTTTCGGACTGTCTTAACTCAACCAGTTTGTACAGTTCCTATCTAACCTAGGGTCTGAAAATCTAGAAAACAAACCAAAAAATTTTCCTATACAAGCTATAGGTCAAAACAAGCAAACTTAAAATTATAGGAGGAGTTCAAAAAGTGAGGTTTCTCACCAGGATTGTCAAGAAGGTGGCACTTGTGATATGCCTTGAGGGTACGTGTGTAGTAATCTCCTCGAATGCTATTTTCGGTGTATGGCTCCAAGCAAGACGACGAAAGGGATTTTTTGAGATAGATAAGGTATCCTAGTGCAGTCTCCTGATATACTCAAGGTACGTGGGAGCTCGAATCGGTAGTAGTGTTGTCTAATGCATAACCATACACAAGGGGCCTTTCGATATACAATCGACTACATGAAGTACCTTTCTATATACCTCAAGGGTACGTGAAAGGTCGTTTGATATACCGACAGTACGTGGAAGAACCACGCGAGTCCCGGGATGTAATGCTGAAAAATAACGACAACTCCTATGCTTAACAATGCCCAAACATGTCTCTAACCTATCACTCCAATTTCTACGTAAATTTTAACCTATAACTACCATTAATTTTAAATTAGACGGTTAGGTGAATGCATGATGTTTTGACAGAAAAGTAAAACCATGCAGTATGCTAGTGCAAAATATTTCACTTTACCGTTCTGTATGTGTTCGCTGGAATATTTCACCTTCTGCAAATAGTAAGGTGTTCCACTGGACTGATTGGTTCAGATCTAGAACAAATAGAGGACAGAGGTTGAAGACTCTCCCTAGACATCGTAGATACCTGGAATGCAATGCTTCGATCGTTACCCTATGTACCTACAATAAGCTTCAACACGCAAACAGATCAAGGCAGCCAGAATATAATCTACTGATCTATGTTAGTGACTAAGGAATATAACAACATACATGTGAATCGAACAACAACAATATATGTGGGACAGAGATTAACTTGCATTAATATAGAAATATGAAGAATTTTACAACCAAGCCTTAGTGTTGACATGCATCTCCATGAAACCAAGCATTCTCATCCCCATAAACTCCAACTCTAGCTCTCTCTATGCTCTCCAATGGTATGGACCAAGTGATCAATCCAATAGCATAACAATACCTTAAGAGTTCTCCCCCTCAACCATGGCCATAAGCTTGTATTTATAAGGCTAAATGAATAGGGATGGTTGAGATATAAGTGGGTGAGGTGGCCTCTAAGATCATAGGATGAGGGATCTCGAGCTCAACTAACCCACAACCATAGGGATAAGGGAGGACATGAGGCTTATCATATAGAAGCCTCGAGAAACTTCTCTTTTTCCCTTTTTACCCAGGGTACCATGTTTCTTTTTCAATGACAGAGTGGTTCTGGTAAAAAATGCTTATGTACTAGGGCCATAAGCGCTGGCATCACTTGTGGATAACAAGGGATAGGCAGTGCGAACAAGGTCCCGCTCCTATACAACAAAGGAAGCGCGATACTAGAAATTTCCATGAAAGATTGATAATAACCATGAGTTTCCACTCCAAGAGCTGGGATTCAGGGCAAGTAGGTATGTCAAAGTTCTTATCACATGATGGTGACAGGATTTTGGTATAACAGGATGCTCCCCAAAGCATGAGTCTTAGAGGGATATGATAAACGAGAGCTTTGAGAGAACAAGTCGTCGCCATGAGATGAAAATGTCAGCTCAATTAGAGCATGTTGTAAAGTAGGAATCTATAGTACATCAGTATGTTGACTCATAGACACAAGTAACCAAACTCATGGCTGCAGACCAATACAAGGCAGATCCATGAGAGGAATAAATAAGCATGGCTACTAGAATACAACATAGATCCATGTGATAGAGGACTTGAACTTGGACATAGCTACTAGACATACAATGTATATCTATGTCATATAGACACAAATTTTAGCATAGTCACAACCATACAAATGTGGATCCATGCTAGACATACAAAATTCCATCGCAACCTGGGGAAAAGCGATGAGAGCTTTTAAACAACTTCCCAGGGTCTTTGTCTCGTCTTCCACAAAGTATGATTCTATCCATGTGATTACAATGATATGAAGTCAAACATGGTAGAAACCACTTGATTTCCAGTCAATGATTTGAACCATTAACAAGTGCGAGGTAGATCACCATTAATGTCAATTATTCCCAAGGTACTCTAGTACAATCTACTGAGTGTGAATAGGTGTCTTGATGTTGAACACCCAGACGATTCTCTCAATAAAAGGTCAATGATGTGAACCTATGTCGAGAGTGAGAGAATATGTCATTAAGGCATACAGATCTCAAGGTACCAAATATTCTTTCTAATACTATTTCCCGGATGATGAGCTGATGTCGACGGGAATAGTCTCGTCGAAGTAGGGCCATGATGAGTCCCACATCGATGACATGAAACTTGGAACATAGTTCTGGAATGATGTGAATGTAGTAACCATATGACTGACTCAAAGATACTGAAACAAATATTTTGTAGACTGCAGAGGTAAAACTTCTTCAAATCCCCTTTGAACATCAAGCGGCATGACAAAAATACTTGGTAGCATGACTGAACGGGACAAACACACAATGCGACAGTGGACAATGAATTCTTTTGAAAGACTCAAAGGATTGACATGACTCATGAAAGTGGATCGTCACGGAGATCAACTAAATAACCAATTGACTGACATGATTGTGCATACAAGTGCCATGTTCAAAGGTAACGACAAACAACTGCCATTATTTTCAAAATGATTCCCTTCCCATTTCCCCCATCATGATCAATGAGTTCCTCTTTTTAGTTTTACGATTTCAAATAGGGTAACAAACACTCGATATAGCTTGTCGAAAGACAAATCCAGACTCATATGTTTTAGAAACCTGAGAGAGGAGGGGTTCTTTCCCAAAATGGGCCTCTCAATGTTTAATTTAACGAGTCCACTGAAAGAAAACTCGGCATCGTTCATGTTTAGAGAGTCTGAATGAATACGAAAGAAGACTCCAAAGGGTTCCTTTTTCGTATGATTTAGTCTCTAAGGCCCAAAAAAGTATAAAATCATGCCTTAGAGAACTCTTCCAGTCATGATTGGCTAGAGTGTTCCTTTTTCATAAATAGTCCTATCCAAACCGAAAAAGAGATAACCTACCGTCGGATGGACAACTCTTCCAATACTTTAACGAGCATGAAGAAGACTAGATCGCTCGACAATATTTTCGTATTTAGGGAGCCTAAAAAGAGTTTAAAGAGGACTCCATGAGGTTTCTTTACACAATGTCACTTTTTACGAGCCTGGAAATATTATAAATGGACTCGATGATCTTTTCATGTTTAAGGAGTCTGAAAAAAGATGTGAAAATAAGATTCCATGACGCTTCTTTACACAATGTTGATTTTTACGAGCCTAGAAAGAAACTTGAAATGGACTCGAAACTTTGATACTAGATTTTGACAAGCGTGACAAAGTGTTGTAAATAAACGCTCAACAACCTTTTCCATTTTATGAAAGTATGAAAAAGACAAACAAACTTTCAAATTTTTTTGCTAGAGTTCCCTATCCTACAATAGCCTCATAAACAAGTGTTAAATGCATTTAAAACTAGCATTAAGGGATTATGACAAATAATTTTTTCCTAAAACATGATTTTATATCAAACCTATAGTAAGTTAGACCCGAAAATGGCTATATAAGTTAAGCAAATACTAAAAAATAAAATCATTTCACTATTTACCTCTAGCAGAGAGCACTTGGAGTATTTTCTTAGCCAGATCTTTTGTAGCTAATACCGGGAGTTTCCACCGTCCCTTTTCAGCATCGTCAATTGCAGGTAACAGCTAATACCTATATCTTTCATTTCATAGTATTTGTTTTGATTTGGTGGGGTTTTAAGCTCATTTGGAAAGCCCTAAAACCAAAAATGTAGACACCACGGCTACCCCTTGCGGGATACGCGGTACCACTCAAGAACTGCGCCAATAACACAGTTGACAGGTGGTGCCATCGCTTGTCTCCAATGGTGCATAGGTGGTGCCGACCGTGGATAAGTTAAACTAATAGCATGGGCAATATAAATTCATTCCTTTGATTTTTAATTATTGGGGAAGACTCTAATGCATGCCATTATTGTTTTTGGTAGGTCTATGTTGCTCAAAACATGGTGATATGGAAAGAAAGAACGCATGACAATGAGGATGTTGCTGCTGAGAGAAATGTGGGTTGTATTTCCGCATTATGGGACTGTGGGCTATTGATGTGGAATCCAAAGCAGCAGTATTTCAAGGTGGGGGTTCATATCCTTATGGTGGATGTAGAGGATATCTACTTCCTGAGAGGTCTCTCGAGACGGGGTGCCCCCATCTCATTGAGAAGTTCCTATGGTGGGGACATTACTACTAGAGAGCTTATAGATTAACACTATGCACCAGGGATAGGTACATCGGGGAAGAAGATCCCCATAAAAGCAGTGACGGATAGGGCCCTAAGGACCATTTTTTTTACCATGGAGAGGGTGGTCGGGAGTCAGGGTGTGCACCAGGATTCTAGGGCATGCATGTTGTACACCATAGATGCCATGGCAATCATGATGTTC
Source organism: Pseudotsuga menziesii (assembly GCA_001517045.1). Taxonomy (NCBI): domain Eukaryota; kingdom Viridiplantae; phylum Streptophyta; class Pinopsida; order Pinales; family Pinaceae; genus Pseudotsuga; species Pseudotsuga menziesii. The sequence goes on from LPNX010398024.1 coordinate 76,651, forward strand.
AACTGGGTGGAAGTAATGCTTCCAATATTCAAGGATCAGCTAACTAAGTGTCGACAAGGAGAGCTGAAGCAGTTTGGCTTTGGTTCCATTTTAACCTGCTTCTTTTTCGAGCGGGTTCCATAGATGAGACCTCAGGTGGTCTTCTAGAGTTTGAGAGCACGGGACCCCCGTATGTTGAGGTGGGTCTAGGTCACATGGCTTGTACAGGAGTAGGTAGGGGAAGAGTGAAGTTCGGTGATCCATTCTTCATATGGCTCCAATATTAGCTCCTCATGGTTGAGGATTATGGTTACACAGGCATGGAATTCACCAGAGATCCTGACCTACCACTCCCACCTGACAGCCAGTCGGGCGATATCGGTAAGAAGCAAGAAACCCTAAAATGGATGAAATGTTTTTATTTTTTTTTAATTTTTAAATTTTTTTATGTTAAGTGACGAGACCTCTAAATTCTCATGCAAATGTTGGAGCAGCACGACCTGGAGGAGCATCTCCATTGGATAGGCGAGATGGAGCTTACTTTGTACCACAGGGTGATGATATCACAGGGGAGATGGAGGAGAACCTGGAGAGGCTGACCTTGGACATCCCAGATGCTGACATAGATGACCTCCCGATGAGATATCAGATATCTACAGCGGGAGTACTGGGTCGATTCAGTAGGATACTACGTAGGGTATCTCGAGTAGTGATGTGCTATCACGAGCACCACTAGTGTATGAGACATGTACTAAAAGTTGATAGCTTCAGGATTTTGTATGATGATTTTTCCTGAAATCCTACGTGCTTCAGAGGAGGTCTTGGGACCTATTTTTTGTAAAATTTTTCGTATATATATATATATATATATATATATATATATATATA
>LPNX010398024.1:77602-123465 GCA_001517045.1 Pseudotsuga menziesii
AAATGCATTTTCTATGAGTTTTATGTGTTTCTAAATGTTTATTTACAATGTACCATGTTTTATTTTAACATCATGAATGGGAAATATGCCAATCTAAGATGTATTTAGCCAATGAGTTAGCAACTATATTATGTTCCCTAGGGATATGCCTATAAGTAATAGTTTCAAATGATCTTTCTAGTAAACGCACTCTCCAGAAGAGGTGGAGGAGTACCGGGTTCCTAATGGTGTAGACATGATTCAAATGGCGAACCATGAGCTGTGAGTCCATCAAGACTACTAGATCATGAACACCCTGGGAGGTAGCTTCAGTCAAAATACCGATGACTGCTTCATACTCGATGATGTTTTTAGTAGCGGGACCTATACAAACCGCTCTTGAACTGACCAAATATTTAGCGGGGGAATAGAGAACCCAAGTATCCGAGGCGAGATTCAAGGTGTGGTGGCAAGCACCATTAGTGAATCCATAGAAAGCCATCTGCATGACCAAAACATGGTATAAACAGATGTGGACACTAAACTCAAAACCATCTTGAAAATACTTAAAAGCACACTGAAATCCAATCAATATACATAGATACAAGATACTATCCAAGAAAGACCTAGGCATAGTACCTTTTTAGGTACAACCCATTGTGAGGTTTCCCCAAAGGGATTCCATCATAATCAACGAGATCGTAAGCTCCTTTCTCTAACACCTTAGCAATAACAAAAGGTCCGTACCACATGGACTCAAACTTACCCTTCCCTAGTTTGTCATATCTCTGATCATAAGTCAAGACTAGGTCACCCTCATTAAAGACACGAGGTTGGATGGATTTATCATATTGCTCCTTGATGCATTTCTTATGTTCCTCATTATCCAAGGAAGAATCTCTACGAGTCTCATCAAGGTTACTCAAGTACAAAAATATTTCTTCCTCTGCGGAAGTGTATGGGAGAAGTTCGACAGAAAGTTGTAAAGATGGAATCTGACATTGGATCGGTAAGATAGCTTCAAGTCCATAGACAAGCTGAAATGGCCTGAAACCAGTGGCTATTTTCACAGAAGTCTGATAAGCCCAAAGAGTGGATAAAAGAACGTGGTGCCAGCTGGATTTATGATCTCCAACCATCCGACAAAGCATAGTTTTCAAAACTTTGTTAATCACCTCTACCTGACCATTATCTTGTGGATAATACAGTGTAGAGATTTCATGGCAAAAACCTAGCTTGGCACTCATTTCCTCCATCATTTGATTATGGAAATGGGATCTGTGATCAGTAACGATGGACTGCAGAACTCCAAATCTATCTATAATATGATTGAACAAGAAGAGAGTGGCAATATTACCATCTTCTGCATATGTAGGCATGGCCTCATCCCATTTTGTGAAATAATCAATGGCTACGATGATGTAACCATGCCCCTCAACTGAGGTAGGCTTACAATGCATGAAGTCAATCCCCCATTTGGCGAATGGGCCAATGGCAATGATGGGGTGTAGCAGAGCGGGATGGGTGTGATTTTTTGGATAAAAGTGTTGACAAGGTGAACATTTATTAACAACCTCATGACAATCTTTGAAGATAGAAGGCCAGAAATAGCCAGCGCGAAGGATTTTTTGGGTTGTAGCCATCCCAGATAAATGACTTCCACATGCTCCAGAGTGGCAATCATTCAACACCTATTTAGCCTCCTCATGTGTGAGGCATCACCAGAGAATAGAGTCAATCCCACATTTGTACAATGTATCATTTAGGATGAGATAGTATTTCACATGGTGACGGATACGGCGGCGATCATCATGAGATAAATGCAGCTGAAAACGTTGTGTTTGGAGATATATAAGAAAATATCCACACCAAGGATGAGTAGTCCTTATCAAGAATAGGAATTCATCTAGAAATGAGTCACTGGGCTAAGATTCCATCGAAGCACAGGGAAGATCACACATAATCTCTTCAAAGACCAAGGATTTATTTGATGTAGCCTTGGCAAATTCCAGATCGAACCCCTGAAGTATGACAATCCAACGGGAGTACTTGCCCTGAGCACCTGATGATTCAGGATGTAGTACATTGGGTTCTGGTCTGCCAATATGGTGGTAGTGCAGAGCAAAATGTAATGACGAAACTTTTGTATAGTAATGACCATGGCCAATGCTAACTTTTCCACATGTCAATAACGAGTTTTAGAATCTAGGAGATTCTTACTGGAATAATAAATCACGTGCTCTTGGACATGGAGATTGTCTTGCACTAAAACCATAGCGATGGTAGTAGCGGAGGCAGTAATATACAAGAGAAATTCCTTTGAATAATTAGGGGGGTGTATCACGGGTGAATGAGTCAGAGCATGCTTAATATTATCAAAGGCGCATTGGGCCTGGTCATCCCAGAAGAATGGTGTGTTATTCATAAGGAGATGCATATAACTGTGCATTTTCTGTACAAAATTGCACATGAAATGGCATAGAAATTTTGCCTTCCCCTGCAAACTTTGGAGTTTAAGGAGATTAGTTGGGGCTGGTAGATCAAGAATGGTGGCAATTTTCAAAGGATCGATCCAGATGCCATCTTTGGATACCACAAAACCTAGCAAACGTCCCATCTCATCACAAAAAACACATTTATGGAGATTGAGCCATATATTATAATGACGGCATCTCAGAAATATCTCTCTAAGATGACCAAGGTGGTCCTCCCATCGCTGTGAATGAGCACGGAGGTCATCAAGGTATGGTTCAACAATATGTCTAATATCATGAAACACATAGGACATCGCACTATGGAACGTGGATCTAGTATTTTTCAAGACAAATGGTAACTTATTATATGCGAAGGTTCCCCATGCAAAAATGAATGCCATCTTATGTTGATCGAAGGGTAATATCTCAATCTGATTATAGCCAGAGAAGCCATCCATGAATGAAAAGATGACACTTCCAGCATAGTTGTCGATAATCTGATCAATGTGGGGGGTAGGAAATTTGTCCTTGGGACAAGATTTATTGAGATCCCTAAAGTTGATACAGACTCTAATGGTGCCTTGGTTTTTGTTGATAGGGACAACATTTGATACCCATTCTATCAGGGGTACATGATAAATAAACCCAGCTTTCAGAAGTTTCTCAATTTCAACTTTTATAGTTGCGGCCTTCCAAGGATGGACTTGCCTTAGTTTTTTCCTGACAGGTTTGGTCGAGGGATAGGTTTTAATCTCATGGACCACAATGGATGGGTCAATCCTCGACATCTCTTCATAGGACCAAGAAAAAATATCATGAAACTCTTTAAAAAGTGCCTTATAGGCTTCAAATTCATCTGCGGAGCAATTCTACCTAACATGAACGTGTTCAATAGTATCAGGCATGGCTGATATATCAATCGGGTTCGTATGTGTAATGTTGCAAAGGTTTCCTTCAGAATCTGTATCTTGCAACAATATAGGACTTTAGGGTACGTTGACAATATCAGTAGGAAACAAGGATGCAAAATCATGGCTAACTGAACTAGTATTGGGGAGGAACATAGATCTTTGCTGGTGATCCTCCCAAAAGGGCTCATCCATATTCATGATCTCTATGATGGAATCGTCGGAAGGAAAAGTCTCAGAGAGATAATCTAGAGTAGGGAGAGAAGGTTCTAACTAGTGTGGTAAATGGTAAGGATCTGAAGCCACTAGATGAAGGTAATCGGTGTGATCATCAGAAAAGGTTTGAATGGTTTCATACATAGCTTTGTGTGGATTGAATGAGGTGGACTCAACAACATGTTTACCCTTAGGCTCACAATCAAATTAGGTGATCATATGGACTGACACAAAATCCGTACTAGGAGGAGTGGATGGAAAAACTCCCATGAGGGATGAATCCTTCAACACACCGACCCCAATCGACTGGTAAGGAGGAAGGGAGTGGCCTAACATGGGGATGTTATTAGCCGTGGAGGTAGTAACATCTAGTGTATAGAAATCAAGCTAGTCAATAGTAATGATTCTCCCAAGATGTGGAAATTGGGCATTTCAAAATACTGTTGAAGCAACAACAATCATAGCATAGAACCAATTTTGTCCTAGAAGGAGATTGTAATCTAAAGGGGCATCTACCAATTCTACTTGAATGGAAATGGTTTTTCCCCCCAGCTTGACCGCTAGGGTGAATATGAGACCAAGGGGTTAGAAACCCCATCCATCAAAGCCCTTGAGGGTCGACAAGATCAGGAGAGCCAATGGATTTCCAACAAGACAGAGACAAAACGAAGGTCAAAGATCCTTCATCTAGTATCGTTCGAAAAACTTTCTTTCCAACTACTTTTGTAATGACTTGAAAATCAAGTTTATGTGGTAACCTAGACTTATAGTTCTCAACATTGAAATGAATCAAGTTGGTGTTATCCAGGTCTAAATCTCCTAATGCTGTTAACGGGTTTTTGCACTGTATAGGGAAACTTTAGAGCACTTCTAGGGTAGACATTGCACAAGGTGCCTGAGGGTGATCTTCAACCACATTATAAAATTAAGCATCTTGGGAAATTAGGGTTAAATACTACCTTCCAAAGAGTACTCTTAGGTGGGAGCAAAATCATGTCGAGAGTGGGTTTCTCGATAGATAAGGGGATAGTAGACGAGGACTCAGGAGAACTAGTAGAAGGAATTTTCCCCAAAGAAGGATGATCTTCATTCTTATCCATGGGTTTTTCATAATTTTGACTTCCAGTTTGCAGATGGATGGTATTTGAGGACATCATATGAATTTTCTCCGACAAACTAGAGTGACCTTGATTAGACATGTGGTCTATCAGTTGTTGTTGAGAGGGAAAAATATCCGTAAGTACTACAGGTGCGATATTAGACTTCAAAAACTGGGAGATTTTGTCCCAACGAGGACACTCCTTTGAAAAGTGGTCACCACCACATCACAGACAGGGATATTTTGACTTCCTTTTCCCTTTTTTGTTATCACTGTTGGTTGATCTTGGAGTCTCTGGTTGGTTACTAGGTTTTTTATTTCGATTTTTACCTTTCTTTTTATTATTACCTGAGGTTTGAGTACTTTGAATGGAATTGAACTTGGCGGAAACCTTGGGAGTCGAAGGAGTAGGGGTGGTAGTTTGGTTTTTCTTGGCATATTTCACTGCTGATGGGGATTGGATTGAACCAACAATCCCATCAACAGGTACTTCTACTAGTGGCTTGGTAGGATTAGTGCTGGGACGAGGAGCTTGAGGAATCAGGTCATAAAGGGTTCCATACTAGGAATAGACCAAGTCTAGGTACTGAGCCCGACTAATAGCCTGCTCTTCGGTAACGGCACCTCCCATAGCCACATATTGGGCAATAGGAGGCAACAAGGATTTGGTGAACCAATCAGCTAGTAACTAATCTGGAATAGGGTCCTTAATAAGCCTTCTCTACCTTCTCCACTCATGAATATGATCGGAAATGTGGGTGGAGGTGTTTTGTCATAGAGAGGTTAAAAGATCAGTACACATTTCATAAAAAATAAGGAGTTGAAAGTGTGTGAGAAACACGGTTTCCAACGAGCCAAAATCCACAAACAAATGTTGTGGGAGCTCAATGTGCCACTTCGCAACTTTACCGGTCAAAGTTCGCTGAAATAGTCATAACCAAATGGAATCATCCATGAGGGAGTTTGAAGAGCACCACAAATGGAATGTCATCACATGGTTCTTCGAATCGTCTCCTTGATTCCCATTGAATTTCAGGATATCTGATGGTAACTTTACCGGAATGGGTGGCCATGAGGGATTGTGTCGAATGGGGTCATTAATCAACTTGGACAAATCAGGTAATTCCAAAGTTTCTAGGAAAGGTAATTGTTGGTTGGGATACACATACTGGTAATATTGATATGGCATATAATTACCAGTAGGACCATAAGTGGATTGATTAATAGGTTGTTGTGACGAAGAACTACCAGAAGATCCATCAGCAGGGGGTTGATTTCCAGGATCGGGACCACTAGGACCTCCAGGGCCTCCAGGAGGAGGAATGCCAGGGCCACTGGGACCACCAGGACCACCGGGACCACTAGGAACACTAGGAACACCAGGACCACCAGGACCACCAGGAGGCGAACCACCAGACCCTCCAGGGCCACCAGGGGGGGGTAAACCTCCAAATCCACTAGAACCACTAGGAGGAGGGCCAGAAAGAGGAAAGCTACTAGGTATCCCAGGACCACTAGGGCCAACAAGACCATAAGGAGGAAATTTTCCATATCCTCTGGGACCATTAGGCCCCCCAGGGGGAGGACCTCCATAAGGAGGTCCTCCGCCACCTCCCGCAGTATGTATAGGTATCCCCCCCATAGATGGCATGTAAGACTAGTTGGGTTGCCCCCATGGTGTAAAATAATTACTAGGGTATGGAATTCCTGTAGGATTAGGTGGATGATTAATATTAACTACAGGTATTTGATAACCATAACCTCCAGAAGACTGAATGGTTATAGGTTGTGCCCCTGAGGGTTGAACTGAACTGGATGCGGGATTAACCACAGTAGTATGGGTGGGAGGGACATAAACTGTATATGGTTCTATGTTAGAGGTATGTCCTTGACTAGGGACAATTTTGGTGTCAAATAACGTAGTTCATGTTGGGGGTTTCCTCCTAGCACTAGAAGGTATAGACAAAACAGGAATTAAAGATTGAATCTCAGGTACAAAAGACCTAGGAAGATTAGGCACAGACATAACCTGAGAGGTGGTGGGGGTGGTATCTTGACCTAGGTTGTGGGGTGTCAATGGACAATCTATAATCGGTTCAATGGGTCTCATATAATAGGCAAGTGAATGATATACCCTAGGAACAGATGTGGACCATAATACTGTTGAGCCTAAAAGGTCATCTATCTGCATATCGATCTCCTTTGCACAGAGAATGGTAGCATGGTATTGCGTACATTCTTATTCATCTTCAGGAGAGTTTACATGGGTTCCAAATGAGGCAATGGCCTAACCTACAGGGGTATCCCAAAATGGAGCATTGAGACCAAAATCCAGACAGGCAGTATCATCAACACGTCCTTCCATGGGAGAATAGAATGAGGAATCTCCCTGAGAAGGCTATTGGACCAAGGGAGGAGAGTGTGAAGAATATGGTACTCCACTTTCCGCAACCACATTATCTCCCACTTGGGAGGTGGTAGCAGCTCCTTGGTCAATAGCTTCCATAGGATTTTCTTTTGAACTAGGAATAAAATCAGGTGGCAAGCCCTGTACTCTTCTGGACTATCTTAACTCATCCAATTTGTACAGTTCTTAACTAACCTAGGGTCTGAAAATCTAGAAAAGACACCAAAACATTTCCCTACACAAGCTATAGGTTAAAACAAGCAGACTTAAAAAGATAGGAGGAGTTCAAAAAGTCAGGTCTCTCACTAGGATTGTCAAGAAGCTGCCACTTGCAATATACCTTAAGGGTACATGCGTAGTAATCTCCCCGAATGTTGTTTTCGGTGTATGGCTCCAAACAAGACGGCTAAAGGGATTTTCTCAGATGTATAAGGTACCCTAGTGGGGTATTTTGATATACTCAAGGTACGTGGGAGCTCGAATCGGTAGTAGTGTTGTCTAATTCATAATCATACACAAGGGGCCTTCCAATATACAATCGAGTACGTGAAGTACCTTTCTATATACCTCAAGGGTACGTGAAAGGATGTTCGATATACCGATAGTACGTGGAAGAACCGGGCGAGTCCCGAGATGTAATGCTGACAAATAATGACAGCTCCTGCGCTTAACGATGCCCGAACACGTTTCTAACCTATCACTCAAGTTGCTATGTAAATTTTATCCTATAACTACTGTTAATTTTAACTTGTACGGTTAGGTAAATGCATGACGTTTTGACAGAAAATTAAAACCATGCAATATGCTAGTGCAAAATATTTTCACTTTACCGTTCAGTATGCCTACTTACGGGAGGGAAAGAGAGTATTTTCCTTTTGTTTCAAAACCAAAAATACTTCCAAACAACAATCATGAACATCAAATCAAAGACAAGCAATATTTTTCCAAACTAATTTCTTCTTTCTGAAAGCAAATGAGAAGGGGAAGAATCTATTTTCCTAAAAGAAAAACAAGAAGCACACCTATATGCAAATGTACTGTATTTTTTCAATTTTCTCAAAACATACGCAAATCTAACTTAAAACTACCATATTTTTTAATTTTGATCGATATAGTTCTGAATGCATAAGAGACGAAAGAAGATGAAGATCCTGAAAGCTTGTAAAGCCAATCAGAAAACCAATGTCCAACGCTCAATAATGATATCCTACTCTCAGTCAAAAAATTTCTTTCTTAAAGGAAGGAAAAAGAAGTTTACTATACCAATAAGAAATGAAACCTAGAAGCTAATCTAGTGTTCTTCTTTTAGTCTATGTGGCAGAGATGAAAAGAGATTTTAATAACACCCTAAGATTTTTAGAGAACAAGAGATCTCTTTGTAAACACAACCAACAAGCATAGAAGCGAATGAACAATCAAAAGACCTAATCAAACTTTTGAATTTCCACTCAAATCAGTTTTAAACCATAAAATCTCAAACCACAAGCATCATATTTCGCAACACAAGTCTGATAAGCAAAACTGAAAGCAACAAAACTCAAATTTTTACAAAAAAAATGAGGAAAAAGGGTCTTGGAATGATGCCTACCTGGCACCGCACTAATCTGGTGTTGACAAGGAGGTTCTATCCCAACACCACTTCTCACCAATAGGATACATTTGGTGGCACGACATACTACTCACTCTGTTCAGGTGGTGGCACCGCTTCTTGTACATAGCGTAGGCGCGGTTCCCTGTAGATGACCAAAACACAAATAAAATGAAGGATCTAGTCAAAAAAAGACTAGATCAAGGTAAAAACTGTTGAATTGAGTATGGAAACAGATCATAAAAGATCGAAATGACTCAGATCTAGAAGTTTCAAACCCAAATGGACTAATTCAGAAAGTATATCTGACTGAAGAGAGTTGAAGAAGGAGCTTGGATTTGGACAAGAGTTGCAGACTGAGGAAGATCAGAACAACTGATACACAATTCTATTCCCCAGCGGAGTCGCCAGATTTGTTAGCTGGAATATTTCACCTCCTACGGACAGTAAGGTGTTCCACTGGTCTGAATGGTTCAGATCCAGAACAAATAGAGGATAGAGGTTGAAGACTCTCCCTAGAGACTGTAGATACCTGGAATGCAATGCTTCAATCGTTACCCTGTGTACCTGCAATAAGCTTCAACATGCAAATAGATCAAGGAAACCAGAATATAATCTACTGATCTATGTTAGTGACTAAGGAATCTAACAACATACATGTGAAATCGAACAACAACAATAAATGTGGGACAGAGATCAACTTGCATTAATATAGAAATATGAATAATTTTACAACCAAGCCTTAGTGTTGACATGCATCTCCATGAAACCAAGCATTCTCATCCCCGTAAACTCCAACTCTAGCTCTCTTTATGCTCTCCAATGGTATGGACCAAGTGATCAATCCAACAGCATAACAATACCTTAAGAGTTCTCCCCCTCAACCATGGCCATAAGCTTGTATTTATAAGGCTAAATGGATAGGGATGGTTGAGAGATAAGTGGGTGATGTGGCCTCTAAGATCCTAGGATGAGAGATCTCGAGCTCAACTAACCCACAACCGTAGGGATAAGGGAGGACATGAGGCTTATCATCTAGAAGCCTCGAGAAACTTCTATTTTTCCCTCTTTACCTAGGGTACCACATTTCTCCTTCAATGACAGAGCGGTTCTAGTAAGAAACGCTTATGGACTAAGGGCCATAAGTGGTGGCACCACTTGTGGATAACAAGGGATAGGCGGTGTGAACAAGGTACCGCTCCTAGACAACAGAGGAAGCTCGGTGCTAGGAATTTCCATGAAAGATTGATAATAACCATGAGTTTCCAAACCAAGAGCTGGGATTCAGGGCAAGTAGGTATGTCAAAGTTCTTATCACATGATGGTTACAAGATTTTGGTATAACAGTATGCCTACTTACAGGAGGGAAAGAGAGTATTTTCTTTTTGTTTCAAGACCAAAAATATTTCCAAACAACAGTCATGAACACCAAATCAAAGACAAGCAATAACTTTTCCAAATGGATTTTCTCTTTTTTGAAAGCAATGAGAAGGGGAAGAATCTCTTTTCCTAAAAGAAAAACAAGAAGCACACCTATATGCAAATGCGCTCTATTTTTTCAATTTTCTCAAAACATAAGCAAATATACCTTAAAACTACCATATTTTTTTATTTTGATTGAGATAGTTCTAAATGCATAAGAGACGAAATATCATGAAGATCCTGAAGGCTTGTGAAGCCAATCAGAGAGCCAATGTCCAACGCTCAATGATGATATCCTAGTCTCAGTCAAAAAATTTCTTTTTTAAAGGAAGGAAAAAGAAGTTTACTAGGCAAACAAGAAATGAAACCTAGAAGCTAATATAGTGTTGTTCTTTTAGTCTATATAACAGAACCGAAAAGATATCTTACTAACACCCTAATCCTTTCAGAAAACAAGAAATCCTTTCGCAAACATGACCAACAAGCATAGAAGCGGATCTGTTATCACTCCAGGAAACTCCTCTAGGTTGTAGCTTGAGGATGCCTAGTAACTTAAATTGTTTTGTGGGTTTTTTCTGAATTGGATCAAGTCGAATAACCTATATAACCTCTCACTCTCAAGACATGCATGAAGCTCACTCAATCACAAGGCTTTTAGTTACAACTTGTTTAGTAGTTTGACAAAAAGGTGTAGGGATGGAGAACTCACCAGGATGGCAGACTTACACACATAACACATGCATTTAAATGGATAAATCCTGCCAAGGATGGTATTTATAAATCAAATATCACTAAATAACCAATAGGATGATAGCTATCGGCTCTTTAATAAATATGAAAATTACCTAAATGCACATTCAGGCAATATACACAGTAAAGAAAGAGATGGCTGAACAAATCACAACAAAAGAGCTTATACTTAGAATGAACCAAATGAGACGCTTGATAATGGAACAGGCTCATAAATCCCCAAAGTTGACCCTTTATTAATGAAATAATCATGGGCTTTATATCCTTTTACAAAAGTTACAGATCTGAAAAACTGATATGTTTTCATAAAAAATAATTGAAAGTGATAGTCTTTTCCAGATTAGGGCTTCAAACCCTTGCTAACTATTTGTTCATCTATCATGAAGATCTAGTTCACTGAGTGGTCTTTTTAATGACTGATGTAATAGCTTATAACCACCACTGCTGGTTTGTTGTGGAATTTTCCACCAACAACCAGTGTATCGGTGTTTAACTGAAGTGATTTTTCTCGTTTAATCCCCTGTATTTTCCTCTATCTTGTCGCCGCAGTCGCTGATCGGACGTTGTTTCCTTTAACTCATCAGTGCTTCGAATCTCAATGTTTGTGCATTCTCGGTGCTCCAAATCTCCTTGTTTATCCCACCTGAAACTTTTACTTTGTTACCGCAGTCGCCGATCGGAAGCTTTGTCTTCTGTGCCATCGGTGCCTCAAGTCTGAATGCTTGCTGCAGTTTTGGTGCTCCAAATCTCAAAAAATAGTGCTCTCTATCATGCACTCGTCGACGATTGGGAGTGGTAATAACTAATGTATCAGAGCCTTTTATCTGAACGTTGCCGCTATGTAGTCTTTAGTTTCTCTGATCGCTTAAATTTTCATCTTCTTGCGGAGGCCTCAATCTGTCTTTTTTTCGCCGTTGCAGATCTTTAGTAGACTAAGCCACTGATAGTTAGTCTTTTCAAGCTTTGATGCATAGTTTTCATTCCTTCCAATCGACGATGATTTTGATTTATCAGCTTCCTTTAATCACTATATCCTTCGTAGTTGCGGAACTTCTAGTCACTATATTCTCTGCAGTTGCAGCACCTCAAAGAACTAATTCATCAATGGTTTCTCTGTAGTTCTTCCAATCGCCGCGAAGCTACTTGGTTCTAAATTTTTTGATGATTAGTACTTAGTCCTTCTGATCACCCACGATTTCTTCTTCTTGCAGAAGCCGTAGTCTGTAAGTCTTCCACCGTTTAGAAGCTGTAGTTGACTAAATCAACGATGCTTTTAAATTTTTCAAGTCCCGAACTGCTTTCATCGTTGTTGGAGGTGAGTAGGATTTTCCATCGGATCCTTTAATCATTGTTTTCTCTATCATTGCAGCTTTGCAGCGAACTATCTTTCCGCTTCGTTTTTCTTATTTCTTCCGACTGCCGATGAATTTCTTCTATTGTCATGCTTCCCGCCGTTGTGGCACCTTTGGGAACTAGCTCGCTGATCTGTCAAAGTTTTCCAGTCACGAACTAAGTCTTTCTTCCTTCCATAGTTGCAGCTCCACAAAGGACTATCTCACTGATCTGTAGTCTTCACTACTTTCGAGTACTGTTTAAAAAACACCCCCGATGGTGTAAAATTTTCAGCAATATGCCTATCTGCCAAAGGGGTTTTCCACCTTCTATTGATCTTCCATCTTTCAGTGGCTAATTAGATGTTCTGATCCTCACCCAATCCACCAAAACCACAACTTTGTGAAATTTGCATAAAAAAATAGAGGTCTTCAAAACTGTTAGTGATCTTCATATCCTTCATTGCATCATATAAATTCTTCATACTATCAAAAATAAATTTATTTTATTTGGGAGATAACAGGATCAACAATAAAAAAGCCTTATCTAGTTTTTGAAATTTCCAATCAAATCAATCTTAAACCATAAAATTTCAAGCCACAAGCATAAGATTCTATCACACAAGTCTGACAGTACAGAACTGAAAGCAACACAACTCAAATTTTTACAAAAAAATGAGAAAAAAGGGTTTTGGAATGATGCCTACCTGGCACCGCGCTTCTCTGGTATTGACAGGGAAATTCTATCCGAGCACCACTTCTCGCCAATGGGTTACAGGTGGTGGCACCGTGTACTGCTCACTCTGTTCAGGTGGTGGCATCACTCCTCATACACTGCATAGGTGTGGTTCCCTGTAGATGACCAAAACACAAAGAGAACGATGGATCTAGTCAGAAAAAGACTAGATCAAGGTAAATACTGCTAGATTGAGTATGAAAATAGAGCATAAAAGGTCGATATGACTCAGATATAAACAAATCTATAAGTTTCAAACCCAAATAGACTAAGTCAGAAAGTATTTCTGACTGAAGAGAGTTGAAGAAGGAGCCTGGATTTGGATAAGAGTTGCAGAATTGAGGAAGATCAGAATGACTGATACATATGTCTATTCCCCAGTGGAGTCACCAAATTTGTTGGTTGGAATATTTCACCTCCTGCAAACAGCAAGGTGTTCCACTGGTTTGAATGGTTCATATCTAGAACAAATAGAGGACAGAGGTTGAAGACTCTCCCTAGACACCGTAGATACCTGGAATGAAATGCTTCAACAATAACCCTGCGTACCTGCAATAAAGCTTCAACACGCAAACATATAAAAACTGCTAGAATATAATCTACTAATCCATGTTAGTGACTAAGGAATATAACAACATACATGTGAAATCAAATAACAACAATATATGTGGGACCAAAATCAACTTGCATTAAATAAATATGAAGAATTTTACAACCAAGCCTTAGTGTTGACATGCATCTCCATGAAACCAATCATTCTCAACCCTGTAAGCTCTGACTCTAGCTCTCCATTCTCTCCAAATGATATTGGGCCAAGTAATCAATCCAATAGCATAACAATACCTTAAGAGTTCTCCCCTCAACCATGGATATAAGCTTGTATTTATAATGCTCAATGGATAGGGTAGGTTGAGAGATTAGTGGGTGAGGTGGCCTATAATATCCTAGGATGAAGGATCTCGAGCTCAACTGACCCACAATAGTAGGGATAAGGGAGGATACAAGGCTTGTCATCTAGAAGCCTCGATAAACTTCTCTTTTTCCCTTTTTACCCAGGGTACCGTGTTTCTCGTTCAATGACAGAGTGGTTTTGGTAAGAAACACTTATGGACTAAGGGCCATAAGTGGTGGCACCGCTTGCAGACAATAAGGGATAGGCGGTGCGAATAAGGTACTGCTCCTGGACAACAAAAGAAGCATGGTGCTGGGAATTTTCATGGAATATTGATATCTAACATAATTTTCCACTCCAAGAGCTGGGATTTAGGGCAAGTAGGTATGTCCAAGGCCTTATCACATGATGGTGATAGGATTTTGGTATAACAATAGGCAGTGGCACCGCATACTGCTCACTCTATTCAGGCGATGGCACTGCTCCTCGTCCACTGCATAGGCGTAGTTCCCTATAAAAATCCAAAACACAAAGAGAATAATATATCAAGTCAGTAAAAGACCAGATCAGGGTAAAGGCTGATAGATTGAGTATAGAAACAGAGCATAAAAGGTCAAAATGATTCAAATCTGAATAGATCTGGAAGTTTCAAACCCAAATTAACTAAGTCAGATAGCAAATCTGACTGAAGAGAGTTGGAAAAGGAGCCTGGATTCAGACAAGAGTTAAAGAACTGAGGAAGATCATAACAACTGATGTACCCTTTGTAAAAATTTCAGCCTCATATTCACTATATTCAGGGAGATATGATTCCTGCAAATCAAGGTTTCAGCCTCTTCCACGATGCATCCCTAAACAGGACACCTAGGGATAATTTCTATATATTGGGCTACAAAGGACCAAATTAAATTTAGCAAGATGTTCCAGATAGGGAATGGACTGTAATTTCAGTGGTAAGACATTCATACCCCGAAGGTGAAACAATGATACATGGAAGTCTGTACAAGTTCGCTATGCTAAACACTCCTGAAATAAGTCACCTTAGGAAAACTCTCATAAGTCCCAATTTGTTAAACCAATTCTGGTCAAACATATGGTTTTGTAAATATAAAAGATGTGGTTACCTCAGTATGAAATTTCAAAGATAGAGGATCAATAATTTCAGAGATACTGCAGAAACAGTATCAGGAATTTCTACAGAAGAATTTGGAAAACTAGGGATTCCTGTTCTGGGAGCTTCCCTCCACTATTTTCAGAAAAGGAGTACATTGGATGGATCACCTTGAAGAGGCCTATTCAAATATCCAATCATAAGTCTGATATTCCAAGTTTTGAAAATTAAGGTTTCTCTGACAAACCCTAGATCAACCAGATCCAAAACCAGGATGGACACCTCAAATCAGTAAGATCTAATCTATTGTTATTTACATTTGAGGTTCTCATTTCAAAATGTCTAATCACACCAGCTTGATGACAAGCTTGGTGAAACTGACAACTTCCAAGCATGGAAGTATTGGATCTCACTGGTTGTTGAAGAAATTGAATTGGACACCTACATAAGTGGAAAGTTTCCAGTTCTAGAGGCAGATGAGGCTAAAATCCTTACACAAGAAGAAATTGGTCAAGGCCAAGAATATCATTGCTGATTTAATCAAGGATCACCTTATACCATAATTGTCTTACCTAAAAACACCTAAAGAGATGTTTGATTCCTTGAGCAATCTATTTGAAGGGAAGAACAAAAATCAAAAGATGACTTTGAGAAACCAGTTGAAGAATGTGAAGATCCAGAATGCAAAGACCATACAATCATACTTTGCGAGGGTCTCTCAAATTAAAGAACATATTGAAGCAGTAGAAGAAGAAGTGGACAATGCAGAAGTTGTGATAACCACCTTGAATGGCCTCCCAGGATCATGGGATTCATTCATTCGAGGAATGTGTGCCAGAAGGAAGTGATTACCTTCAATAGACTTGGGGAAGAGCGAACACAAGAAGAAGCTCGACTCATAATAAGAGAAAAGAAGATGGGAGAAACTGAAGATCTAGCTCTCATGACTCGAAGAAGATCCCTCAAGCAATGAGGAATATGAAGAACTCAATTCTTGAAGAGCCTCTTATCCATCTTGATCATTTGGATAAGAAATGATGATGTTATGAATAAAGAAGATGATGAAGCTGAAAGAATGAGTCTACCCACTAAACAAATAAAGATAAGTATTCAATTGTCATTTCATGATATTGTTTTGTTATGCATTTGTTCAGTTGATGTGTTATGCATGATAGAATGTTTGCATTAATGACAGTATACTACTAATATGCATGTGATGGGTAAGTAGCTCATGGTTCTATACAACTCTCCATTGCTACTTATCTAGAATGAAACCTATTTTCTGACATATTGGATTAGTGCACAATCTCAATGATGTCATCGTAGAGATGGAAGGAATCTAGAAAGTTTCTGTGAGATATGGATGAATGTTGTATTGGATAAAATAGTTGCATGATTATATATTTATGCATAAGAATTTTCCATTATGAATATACCTTATGAAATGTTGTTAACCATACAACTGGTGCATCTGACTTGTAGGAAAGATCGTGTACAATCGCCTACAAGAAAAGAAGGATCAGACTTGTTCTGAAGAATAAGTGACAACAGTTCAAGAAATAATCCAAAATGAAGAATAGAATGACGAGGCATTAGACACACTCAAGTTATGTGACACTGTTGAGAGACATCATTGATGCAGATCCTTCCATCTATGAAGAAGTAGCCAAGAAGAAAGGGAAGTAGAGTACCAGTTCAAGAAGAATGATGTCTAGGATGCGGTATCGAGACCTGAAGGGAAGTCCGCAGTGGATTTGCAGATTGAGCCGTTGCAGTAGATGGAAACATCATGCGATACAAGGAAATATTCGTAGCACGAGGTTTCTCATGGAAAGAAGGCATAGAGTACGAAGAGACATTTGCAGCCACTAGAATTTAAGACACATGACAGGAAGACTCATGTGTGCAAATTAAAGAAGACCTTGTACGAGCTTAGAAGACACCCATAGGATAACACATACATGAGGATCTTGAAAGATCACCTAGAGTTATGAAGATCTTAACCCTCACTACAAGGTTTAAGATGAAATCCTATAGAGGATGACAAGCTCATAGATGGGCGTGAAAAGAATTTTTGAAAAGATAGAGGATCTTAGTATCCAGTGACCCTATATGGATACATAGAATATTAATAGTAGAAGAAGCTACTTGTCACTCCAGTAAATAATGTTTCAATACATAGAGTACAAAAGGAAGAGGTTTTACTGAGAGCAAAGTGGATTCCAAACTTTACTTCAAGGTTGATGGCAGAAGACCAGTGATGATCCTTTCATATGTCTATGACTTGTTCCTAACAAAAAGGAGGAACTCATTAATGTTGCAAGAAGGAGACTTGTTTCCGAGTTCGAGATGAAGGACTTGGATATGATGCACTACTTTATAAACATGAAGGTGTGGTAGAATGTAGATGGAATTTCCCTGGGACAAGGGAAGTATGCAATAGATATCCTAAAGAGGTCCAAGATGATGGAATGCAAGGGCATGGCCATACCTATGGCATTGAACCTGAAGCTATTTAGTGTTTCTTCATCAGAGTTGGTTGATGCCATGATGTATCATTAGATGATTTGTTATTTGATGTACCTGATGAATATGAGACCAGATATTTTATTTTCTATAAACACATTGAGACATGTTCACCTAATGGTTGCAAAGCATGAAGTGAGGTACCTAAAGGGTATAGTTGATTATGGGCTCAAGTATGAAGCGAATCAAAAGATTAAACTGGAGGGTTGTGTGGATTCGTATTGAGCAGGAAGTGCCATTAATAGGAAGAGAAATTTGAGGTGTTACTTTTGTATGAGATTAGGTGTGATCTCTTGGTTTAGCAGGAAGGAGTCCTGCATGGTGCTGAGTACAACCAAGGAAAAATATGTTGCCACTTGCTCGGCTATTTGGGAGGTAGTATGTTTTCTTTTGAAATCTACTATTTGATTTGATTGATATGACTTGCATTTTTGTATGATGCAGAGAGGAGCAATGAACCTCTAGTATCTGATCTAGATCAAGATCACTCGAAAGAGGGAGTTCTATAATAGCTTATGAGATAGGTTGTCTGAGCATAAAATCATGGCGAAGCTCGTAGGTGTCTCAGACGTAAACGGTCCTATAGGTTTTCCTCGGATGTAATCGGTCTGGCGAAGCTCGCAGGTTATCCTTGGATGTAATCATCCCTGATGTGATTCTATGCTAGAAATGGCCAGAGTGAAGTTTGAGTACTTCAAGGAGAAGCTTGATTTTCTCCAAATCGAGGTTCCCTCCAAGGGGAGGTGATGAGTCCGAGAGCATTTCTGACAGGGTAGGATTGGTTCCTTCTATGGTCAGATGTAAGTGCAGATCCTTTCTGACATGGTCAGATATAAGTGTTGGATGAGCCTTTCTAATATGATGAGGTCATATGTGAGTGCTGAGCCTTTCTTACATGATGAGGTCCGATGTGAGTGTTGGACAAGCCTTTCTGACATGATGAGGCCAAATGTGAGTGTTGGGCCTTTCTGACATGATGTGGTCAGATGTGAGTGTTGGAAGAGCCTTTCTAACATGATGAGGTTGGATATGAGTGACAGGACTTTCTGACATGATGAGGTTGGATATGAGTGACAGGCCTTTCTGACATGATGAGGTCAGATGTGAGTATTGGGTGTGCCTTTCTAATATGGCGATGGATCTATTTTTTCCATGGTCAGATGTAAGTGCTAGGAGGGCCTTTTTTACTAGGTCATATATAAGTGTTGAAGAAGATGAAGACCTACCTGGAGGCTAGGCCTACAACAAACATGAAAAAGGGTTGGTTCTATAGAACGTCTTGAGACAATTAGAATTGAGAGATAACACCATTTGATCGAGATAACGGAAGCAATGATGATCTAGCTTTGATGATGATCCAATGATGATCCATATTTGTTGATGATCTAGTGATGATCCATATTTTATGATGATCCAGTGATGATCCATATTTTATGATGATCCAGTGATGATCTAGCTTTGATGATGATCCAGTGATGATCCATCTTTGATGATGATCTAGAGAAGAAGACTTATGCTGATGAATTGTGTCAAGAGAATACCTTCCTAGTTAAGAGGGAGTGTTGATGTATTTGTAACATTGGAATGTATTCACTTGTATATATTGTATTTCATTGGTCCCCGATGCTCCTATCGGGAGAATCACTTGTATTTATTTGTACCCCAATGTTCCTATCGGTAGAATTACTAAAATTCATGAGGAAGTCCCCTCCGTTGTAAGTTGGGTCATTAGTACCCTAGTTGTGGTTATTCAAGCCTACATAACTGAGTTAGGATTACTCGAGCCTACATAACAAAGTCAAATATTAAGTGAACGAAAGAATATAAATAGAGAGTGAGCCTCTCTATTTATTACAGTCACACACACTCAATTGTAGCGCATAACTGAGAGAGAGAAGAAGTTGGGACAATAGAAAGAGAGACAACTGTTGTAGGGAGATCATCTTTGTATCTTTGGGTTTTAATTTAGGTGCTCATTCTATCTCTGAGGAAGTTGCAGAGTTTTTTCCTTTATGGTTTCCACGAGGAAAATATTTGTGTTCATTGTCTATTGTGATTGATTGTTGTGCTTGTTATTCTTTGAGATAAGATCCTAAGATCATATAGCTTAAATGATAAAAATCTAACAAGACCAGTCCTAGATTCTCCAAAGGGATTGGGGTCAATCTTTGAACACCTATGGATCCATTTTCTCAAGAGTCTTCCTGTTAGAACTAACTATGATGGCGAATAGGTACACTTGGTATCTAAAGTGTTTATCTAATTGAAACTTCTAGAGATGGGAATTGATTTCCTCGACCAAGAACTCATCAAAATTAATTCCTGCTTCATATTGACTTAGGTAAAGGAAAATGCCTAGCATCACTTTAGATACCAATATATCACTATCGAGACCTAGGATTTGACTCAAGATGGAGATGGCTGATCAAATAGGTTTTACGAACAATTCAGAGGAAAGTGGGGTGATAAGGGTCTCTGAGGGAACTGAGGTTTTCAAAATGGCAAGGAACAATTTATTTTTGGATTCTAGGTTGGCTTTCCCGAACACCTGTAGAAATTTTGATTTGGTGAAGGGGATTAATGATTGAATTTGAGCTTCGTAGAGACCCAAAGCAGCCCTAATAGCCTCTAGTGCGATTTTGCAGATGAAATGGGAGTGGGTATCATCTAAGATGGCCTTCCTAGTGGTGAGGTAGTTAGAGGCTTCCCTCTGGACAATATTTGGGAAATGGGGCAATTGTTCTAATGTAAACCCTACTAGGGATGACTTTAAATTTCCCAACATTTTTGAATGACTGTCAGAAGGTGACAACAAGGCATTATGGGAATCACTAACATTGAAAAAATATAAACAAAGATCATGAGCATCGTAAAGTTGATCGTAGATGATTTCCTCGAATGGGTCAAGGCTTTTCATAGACGAGACCATGGTCAAAATCGTCAATTGGTGAATTACAGAATAAAAAGGGCTAATAAGTGATGGATGAGCACCTGGTAGCGATAATCGACACTTTTGGAGGTTGCAGTCATATCTAGCTGACTCATGCTTAGGCAGACACCGGAGTTACAAGGTGGCGAGAGAAACAATGAACCATTTGATTTCAAATCCCAGGGTACACAGTTAATGTCAAATTGATTTTCCCTTTAAACCATCATTCCCCATAAATGTTACTTTTGTACCTCGAATCACCGAGAGCGATATCCAATGGGGAGGGGAAACATCATTTATGTACATTCCCCATCGCACAGACCTTCTTCGACTTTGCGTGTGTAGGTTTCCACCGTGATGTGTATGTGCGTTGTCGGATCTCATCGCATATGTGTGGATGAATAAAGGTCATTGATCCTCCCCCATGCTTTACCGTGGAAGCAATTCATTCCCACTAGATCTCGTTGATTCCAAATTCAAATAGCGCGTGCAATTTCACGTAGTGGGATTTACCTCTACCTTAGATCTAGGTAGAGATTTGATCTTGATCATTGAAACTTGTGAGATCTATAGAATTCCATGGATTTTCATATTTACCTCATCCACAAGACCATACCTTAGGAGTTTTCAATGCTTTTTTGCATTTTTTACTAGTAATAGATCATTCAGAACCTGCCCAACACTCACTCAAGTCATATGACGTAGAAAATTTTTGGATTTACCCATCATTTTCACTGGCTTATCCTTTTGTAGGGAAATTCATGTAGATGCATGTGTGGAAATCCCCAAAATTTAGCACAGGTGCTAAAAACGTGTATAAAATAAAATCAGTTACGTCATACCAAAAAAGTGTGTTAAAATTCAAGATACAAAATGTCAACTTCATAGTCGTAAATGATGCATACATAATTTCCATATTACTATACTAAGAGTAGTAAAATTTTCTTCATTGTGGATCATTTGATTAATCTCGGGGCCAATGATAATTCCTGAGCGTGATATCTAATGGGGAGGGGACACATCATTTATGCATGTTCCCCATTGAGTAGACCTTCTTCAACTTTGCATGTATAGGTTTCCACCATGATGTCCATGTGCACCATCGGATATCATCAAAGATGTGTGGATGAACGAAGGTTGTTGATACTCCCCCATGCTTTACTATGGCAGTGCTTCGATCCCACCATATTTCACTGATTCCAAAGTCAAATAGTGCATGCAAGTTCATGTAGCGGGATTTACCTCTACCATAGATCTAGATCAAGATTTGATCTTGGTCATTGAAACCTGCGGGATCTACAAAATTCCATGGATTTTCATATTTACCTCATCCAAAAGACGATAACTTAGGAGTTTTCAATGTTTTCTTCATTTTTAGCCAGGAATAGATCCTTCAGAACCTGTCTAGCACTCACTCAGGTCATATGACGTAGAAAGTTTTCAACTTTACCCATAATTTTCATTGGCTTATCCCTTTGCAGGGGAATTAGTGTATATGCATGTGTGAAAATCCCCAAAATTTAGCACATGTTCTAACAACAACTCCAATTTGGGATGCTATCCTCCCTGTTAGGTAGCAAAGAACCTTGTAGACCAAGTGCCTGATCCATTGGGACCTACTGTGCTTGAAAAAACATAGCTACCATACACTGTTGCTTTATTCCAAATGCCCATTTCCTTAAAATTTACTCTAGTGCCTTTAACTCCAAATTTGAAAAGAAAAGAAAATCAAATGATAGCTCTTCCTAGAGATCTTACTTCCTTCACCTAGAGATTTAAATATACTAGAGAGCTATCCACACATGTACTGTTAAAATAAAATGGTATATACAATGACATGGCAGGATGAACTTATTTCAAATAAAGTAGTGATTGAGGGGCCTCCCGTTACAAGAGCTCCTGACACCAGACCAACCTCCATTTCCTCTAGTATGTAGGAATTATTCCCCCTGAAAGCTGCAATTTTGTAGGGACCCTTCCACAGGTGATCAAATTTTCCATTCTTTCCCTTCTCTTCATGGGGTGCATCTTATTACAAAACTACATCCCCCATCTCGAAATCATCGAGATTTGTTCGCTTGTCAAATATATCTTTCATTTTATCCTGAAATTTATGAGTTCTGTCAAAAATATTTTCTCTTTGTTTCTACAGTTAAATCAACTGATACATCCTTCTTTGAGTCAGGTGGGTTTCAACATGTTCTTCATGTAACAACCTCATCATTAAAAAAATTAGGGAACTAGGAAATATTACCTTAGAACCATATGCTAGATGAAATGGCGAGGTGACATTGGATTTATTCACACTAATTATATCAGAACACAAAATATTGGTCAACTTTGTGTGACAAGCCTTCTTGTTTTCTTGCAATAGCTTCTTGATGATCCTCGTCAGACTCTTATTTGAATATTCTTCCAACCCATTTCCCTGTGGGTAATAGGCTGTGGAATTCCCCAACTGTATGTTATATTTGAAACAAAAATCAACCATATTCTTTGACTTGAATGCAGCAGCAGTGTCAATGATCAAATTCGTAGGAACCCCAAACCTCGACAAGATGTGTTCCTCGAAAAACCACATAATTAATGTCTCAGTGGCCTGTCTAGCTGGGATGGATTCAATCCATTTAGTGAAATAATCAGTGGCAGTGAGAATCCACTTGTGTTTCCCTGAGGAATATGGGTGTATTTATTTGATGAAATCTAGTCCCCATTGGTGGAAAGAGGCCTCAACATGTATGGGATTTAGAGGAAATTGGAAGAGATTCCTCCTCCCTTCAAATATTTGACACCTATGGTAGGAAGAAATCTCCTTATGGGTATTAGAAAATATAGTAGGCCAATAAAATATTTCCCTCATGATATTATTCATAGTGGTCTTCCAATAATGATGTCCTCCACATTCCCCTACATGAAATTATTCGATGAGCTTATTTTCCTCCTGTTCATTTACACAGTTTAGTAGAACCTCTCTTGGATCTTTCCAATACAATTTCCCATTTAATATGCAAAAATTTTCCACATTCTCCTTGATGAATTTGGCCCTTGTTCTATACATATTTTGTAGAGCTTGCAGATGCTGCAACACAAATATGATGTCAGTATACTATGGGGATGATAGGAAATGTTCAGTCACTTGTATCCCTGGTCGCTCCTCAGGTTTTTTCTCTTTTGTTGATACCATTATATCACTATCAAGACCTAGTATTTGACTCAAGACAGAGATGGACGATCAGAAAGGTTTTATGAACAATTCAAAGGAAAGTGGGCTGATAAGGGTCTCTAAGGGAACTGAGGTTTTCAAAATGGTATCGAACAATATATTTTTGGATTCTAGGTCAGCTTTCCCTAACACCTGCATAAATTTTGATTCAGTGAAGGGGATTAATGATTTATTTGAGCTTCGTAGAGACCCAAAGCAGCCCTAATATCTTCTGGTGTGATTTTGCAGATGACATGGGAGTGGGTATCATCTAAGATGGCCTTCCCAATTGTGAGGTAGTTAAAGGATTCCCTTTGGACAATATCTGGGAAATGGGGCAATTGTTATAATGTAAACCCTACTAGGGATGACTTTAAATTTCCCAACAGTATTGAATGACTCTCAGAAGGTGACAACAAGGCATTATGGGAATCACTAACATTGAAAAACTATAAACGAAGATCATGAGCATCATAAAGTTGATCGTAGATGATTTCCTCCGATGGGTCAAGGCTTTTCATAGATGAGACCATGGTGAAAATTGTGAATTGGTGAATTGCAAAATAAAAAGGGTTGATAAGCGATGGATGAGCACCTGGTAGCAACAATCGACACTATTGGAGGTTGCAGTCATATCTAGTTGACTCATGCTTAGGCAGACGCCAGAGTTGCAAGTTGGTGAGAGAAATAATGAACCATTTGATTTTGAATCCTAGGGTACACTGTTAATGTCAAATTGATTCATCCTTTAAACCATCGCATCCCATAAATGTTACTTTTGTACCTCAAATCCCTGAGATCGATATCCAATAGGGAGGGGAAACATCATTTACGCACATTCCTCATCGCACAGAGCTTCTTCGACTTTGTGTGTGTAGGTTTCCACCGCGATGTGTATGTGCATTGTTGGATCTCATCGGATATGTGTGGATGAATGAAGGTCATTGATCCTCCCACATGCTTTACCATGGAGGCACTTCATTCCCACTAGATCTCGTTGATTCCAAAGTCAAATAGTACGTGCAATTTCACATAGTGGGATTTACCTCTACCATAGATCTAGGTCAAGATTTGATCTTGGTCATTGAAACTTAAGAGATCTACAGAATTCCTTGGATTTTCATATTTACCTCATCCACAAGACCATACCTTAGGAGTTTTCAATGCTTTTTTGCATTTTTTACTAGTAATAGATCATTCAAAACTTGCCCAACACTCACTCAGGTCATATGACATAGAAATGTTTCGACTTTACCCATCATTTTCACTGGCTTATCCTTTTGCAGGGGAATTCGTGTAGATGCATGTGTGGAAATCCCCAAAATTTAGCACAGGTGCTAAAAACGTGTATAAAATAAATTTAGTTACGTCATACCAAAAAGGTGTGTTAAAATTCAAGATACAAAATGTCAGCTTCATAGTCGTAAATGATGCATACATAATTTCCATCTTACTATACTAAGAGTAGTAAAATTTTCTTCATTGTGGCTCATTTAATGAATCTTGGTACCAATGATAATTCCTGACCGTGATATCTAATGGGGAGGGGACACATCATTTATGCATGTTCCCCATCGAGTAGACCTTCTTCAACTTTGCATGTATAGGTTTCCACCGTGATGTGCATGTGTACCATCGGATATCATCAAAGATGTGTGGATGAACGAAGGTTGTTGATACTCCCCCATGCTTTACTTTGGCAGTGCTTAGGGCCCACCATATTTCACTGATTCCAAATTCAAATAGTGTGTGCAAGTTCATGTAGCGAGATTTACCTCCACCATAGA
The DNA here is from genome assembly GCA_001517045.1 of Pseudotsuga menziesii. Lineage (NCBI taxonomy): Eukaryota > Viridiplantae > Streptophyta > Pinopsida > Pinales > Pinaceae > Pseudotsuga > Pseudotsuga menziesii. Next base: position 102,960 of record LPNX010398024.1, read on the forward strand.
TCTAGATCAATATTTGATCTTGGTCATTGAAACCTATGGGATCTACAAAATTCCATGGATTTTTAATGTTTTCTTCATTTTCAACTAGGAATAGATCCTTCAGAACCTGTCTAGCACTCACTTAGGTCATATGATGTACAATTATTTCAACTTTACCCATAATTTTCATTAGCTTATCCCTTTGCAAGGGAATTAGTGTATATGCATGTGTGAAAATCCCCAAAATTTAGCACATGTTCTAACAACGATTCGAATTGGGGATGCTATCCTCCCTGTTAGGTAGAAAATAACCTTGTAGACCAAGTTCCTGATCCACAGGGACCTACTGTGCTTGAAAAAGCATAGCTACCGTACACTGTTGCTTTATGTCAAATGCCCATTTCCTGAAAATTTACTCTAGTGCCTTCAACTCCAAATTTGAAAAGAAAAGAAAATCAAATGATAACTCTTCCTAGAGATCTTACTTCCTTCACCTCAAGATTTAAATATAGGTCAACTTTGTGTGCCAAGCCTTCTTGTTGTCTTGCAATAGCTTCTTGATGATCCTCATTAGACTCTTATTTGAATATTCTTCCAACCCATTTCCCTATGGGTAATAGGCTGTGGAATTCCCCAACTGTATGTGATATTTGAAACAAAAATCAACCATATTATTTGACTTGAATGTAGCAGCACTATCAATGATCAACTTCCTAGGATCCCAAAACCTCGAAAAGATGTGTTCCTCCAAAAACTACATAATTACTGTCTCAGTGACCTGTCTAGTTGGGATGGCTTCAATCCATTAAGTGAAATAATAAGTGGCAGTGAGAATCCACTTGTGTTTCCTTGAGGAATATGGGTGTAGTTATTCGATGAAATCTAGTCCCCATTGGTGGAAAGAGGCCTCAACATGTATGGGCTTTAGAGGAAATGGGAAGAGATTCCTCCTCCCTTCAAATATCTAACACCTATGGTAGGAAACAATCTCCTTATGGGTACCAGAAAATATAGTAGGCCAATAAAATATTTCCCTCATGATCTTATTCACAGTGGTCTTCCAATAATGATGTCCTCCACATTCCCCTGCATGAAATTATTCGATGAGCTTATTTTCCTCCTGTTCATTTACATAGTTTAGTAGAACCACTCCTCGATCTTTCCAATACAATTTCCCATTTAATATGCAAAAATTTTCCACATTCTCCTTGAGGAATTTGGCCTTTTTTCTATCCATATTTTGTAGATCTTGCAGATGTTGCAACACAAATATGATGTCAGTATACTATGGGGATGACGGGAAATGTTCAGTCACTTGTAGCTCATGTCACTCCTCAGGGTTTTTCTCTTTTGTTGATAATTTAGCGATCATGTGCAGGATGAGTACATCACAGTTAGAATATTCTATGAGTTTGGCTAGTCTCTGGGCTTTAATCATCTTTGTGGGTTTAATATCCAAGTCATATTCAAGTAATACTGCTATCCATTTTCCCCTTCTACCCTCAGGATCTAGTTGGGTTAGAATCGCCTTCACTGCACTGGTGGGGACATGAGAAATAATGTGAGAATGCAGTATGTAAACCCATAATTCCTTCAAATCATGCACCAGAGCATAAGCCTACTTATCTAGGATGTTGTATTTTAGTGGGAAATCTCTCCATGTTTTGATGTAGAAATAAATGGGCTGCTCATTTCCTGCATGATTCTTTTGTAACAATACCCCTGCCATTGTATGGTCTAAAGAAAATGAGATTATGAGGAAATATTTGGAGAAATCAGGGCTTGCCAGTACAAGTGCTTCCGAAATAGCCTTCTTTACGTTTTCAAAGGACTTCAGTTGTCCATTTGATCTCCTTGTCTTTTCCCAGCATGTTAGTTATACACCTTATGATCTCAACAAAAGAAACAACAAACCTTCTCAGAAAATTCACCTTTCCCAGAAAATATTGAACCTCAACCTTGTTCCAAGGTAGATCAATTTTATGTATTGCTTCAACTCTCTTTAGGTCTATTTTGACACCTTCCTAGGAAATTATGTGTCCAAGAATCTTCCCTTATTTCATATCAAAGCGTGACTTCTTTGTATTCAAAGATATGTCGAACTTTTTGCACTTTCTGAACACTCTTAGCAGGTGTGTGACGTGTTCCTCATAGGAATTTGAAAATACAATGATGTCATCTAAATAGATGACCAAAATATTGTCCTTCTCATCAACAAATTCTATGTCCATGGACCGCTGGAAGGTTTCCCTTGCATTCATGAGTCTAAATGGCATTTTTTCATACATAAAAGTGCCCCAAGGTGTGGTGAAAGTTTTCTTTTCTTGGTCTTCTGGATGCACCATTATCTGATTGTATCCTGAGAAGCCGTCTAAGGTGGAGATCCTTTGAGATCCCACTACCCTCTGTAGAATGTGGTCCATATTAAGAAGAGGATAATGGTATTTTAAAGAAAATTTCTGCATATTTCTGAAGTCAATGCATATCCTTATCTTTCCATTCTTCTTCCTCACTGGGACCAAGTTGGGCACTCACCTTGAGAATATAAGGGCCAAAATGATTTTTTCCTCGAACAGTTTCTTTATTTCTTTTTCCACCAGGGGTAGCAGCTTAGGTTTCATTCTCCTTAGCTTTGATTTGAAAGGAATTTGATCATTTTTTATTGGTATAGTGTGTTGGATTATACTAGTATCATAAGCCTTAATATCACTGTAGCTCCAACAACAAATAATATGAGTATTCCATCATTAGTGAGACGTATATATATTTGGAATCAGGTGAGAGTGTTCGTGAGATATTGATTATTTTTGGATGAGCTTCTATCCCAATATTCACATCTTCCACATCCTCGCAACTTGGGACAAGCTGAGGTTCCTTAGAAACATCATTTGGGTCAAAGAGATTTTCTAAAGTAACTAAACCCTTGAGGATAGAGTTGCCTTTGAGTTGCAGGATTTATTTTCCACAAATATTGTTTAGATAACTTTTTTCCCATCAACCCCCTATAACTTTGGCCTAACATCTTCTTCAGTTTTACCACCATTATCACACTAAGAAGGGACTATAATATCATCCTACGACATTTCTTTGGGAATAACATTCTGACTTTGCAGGGATTCCTGGGTGAGAGTAGACCCTTCTAGGAGCACATTATCTTTGTCAATATTCAAGCTGTCAAACTCCCTAGTGAGAGAGAGGAAATATTGAATCTATTTCTCACCCTCAAAGACCTACCAACTCTTAACATTTTCTGGGACAGAGGGCCTGTTCTTAACTTCAATCTCATATTTTCTATTGGGGTTTCTAGAAATCTTGAAAACAACAGCAGAAATGGCCAAAGAATCAACTATACAATTTTGTAATCCGGGGATCAGATTAAAATTACATTCTTCAAAAAATACTATTGGGTCTTGGGAAGAATTGTTGTAGCTTCTCATCCTGGGATGTCTGGCCTGATACTCACCTTGCATTTGTTTAATTACCAGCTCGTAGTCTCCATGTATCACTACACTCCTAACTTGGAAATATTTGAGGATCCGAATTGCTAACATCATAGCCTCATACTCTACCTCATTATTTGTGCAATTGAAGCCAAGTTTGTAGAAATAATTAAAAGTTATTCCTCCTGGGGTTTCACTCAAACTCCAGCTCCTTCCCCTTCCCTGCATGTTTCCCCATCAAATTTCACATCCCACACTCCTTCCAACTCCTCCTCAGTGGGTACAAAGGCAGCGTTCTGTGAACTGAAACTGTCGTTTCCTCCTTTGGTAAATAAAATAGTTGATCCCATCTTAGTGTCCAATGAATAGATGGGGTGGTTGTTTGGAATCTCAGAACTGGTCACCATGTATGACAACTTCTTAGGATTTATAATCCTCACTTTACCAAAATGTCTATTAGATTATTTTATCCTAACTTAGGATTTTTATTTAATTATTTGGGTCCACTAGTACTTTTGGGTCCACTTGGCTTAATGGGGATACATGTACCAGTTACTAGAGTATGGGGAACACCGATAGAGGCTAACTTCCACTAACTACACTTACATGTATCAGTTTAGGTGCCTACTAGGCCAATACCTACATTTTAGGAACCACTGGGAGTCCCAGCACTAACATTCTTTAGTCAGTTGGAGTTGGAACAAGTTAAGCTTAGTTATTTTCCAGTTACTTTTATCTAGATCACAATCAGCTTCGTTAGCGCTAGTTAGACATGACTGCATGTGGATAAGGTGTTTTTCCTCACCTACCACTTCAGTTATACTAAGTTAACTGATTATAACTGATTGTGTGACTTGATTAGACATCTAGAGTTAACCACATGGAATCTGATAGATATTGAGAAATCCTTAGTTAGCTAGTCAGTCAGATACAGTTGCATCTAGTTGGAATATTCAAATTCATCCCTAATGATTCAAATTCCTTTCCTATGTAACACTATAATTGTAACACTAGATTCTTTAATGAATATGACCTTGTAATTATATGAGCTATACTCATTTGTTTCCTGTGAGATTTGTTTTGTTTAGTGTGTATTGTCATTCCTCTTTCACTATAATAATAATTTTGGACTCATTGCTTGAATATATAAATGGATAAACAATTCTAACAAAACGTTTACACTCTAAAAAAATTTCTATGTACCCTAAAGACAGGGATGGTGGCATATGACATATCCATTTGAAGTGCACCTTTGAGTTTGGCCACCTAAGATCTCGATAGCAGCATTCCAAAATTCAGAGGGATTCTAGCCACAACTATGTCTGTGCCAAGGATTTTGGCAGGGATATGAGCCAAATAAATGACCAAATCTTTGATCAATCCTAGGAACTTTACTTTACTAGAATCAAGCGAGAAAAGGTTTTTGTATGGTCTAGTCACTTTGAATCCCAGTTTATCCATTATCATCCCAGTCATCAGATTGTGGGAGGCTCCTGAATAAGGCATGGCATTGTTTAGGATGACATTATGAATGGTCAGAATAATATAGAAGGGAGAAATGTCTTCATAGGAAGGATCATCTACATGGGATCCAAACAGGATGGTGGGACTATCATCTTGAAGGTTTAAGGAATATGATATTTCAGAGATTTCTCCTAGAGGATTCAACATGTTTGTGATCTTGGAATGATATTCATATTTTTTTAATAATTCAGTAAGAGGGACAAAGATTTTGATCTTTGCAATTTTGGCATCTAGGCTGAAATAGGCTTGTCCCTGATATAAGCTCCTTGGATTATATTCTTTATTTTATTTCCCTTTGAGTTCTGTTACATTCTTGGAGGTATCCTTAGGGGTGTATTTTTTTTGGGCTTAATTACAGAGGCTTTGTTTCCTGCATCTTTATTCCTCATAATGGGAACATCTATGTTGCTTAGACCATTATTCCTCTGCAGATCCATCACATCAACTTGATATCCTTTCTTAAAATCCTTTGTTTCGTCAGCATGCAGCTCTCCCATTTCATGATAGGAATTATCATGCTCTTTTTTGGTTAAAAATGTAGAGGATGAGTTAGTGTCTAGCTGGTGGATTTCATCCTCAGCTTGATTTTCATAATCTTTCTCCACATAATTCTCTTGAAATGGGGGCCTGACAGGTGGATTGAGAGGGTTTCACTGATCTCTCTGCATGTTTTGGAGGATTTTTGGCCTTCTAGAATTCTATTTTCTATTCTATTGCTCTTGGTTTTCCCTATGAACAAGCGGTCTATTATCCATAGAGAGTTTCTCCATCAATTTTTCCATGGTTTTCATCATCATTTCCATCCTAAAATGTTGTGAGTTAGAGGAAGAAGGTTGTTCAGGCTCTTTATTCTTCCTTCTATATCCCAATTCTCCCCTCCATTATCCCTCATCCCTTTTCTTCTTCCTAGCATCCGTCAGGTTTACTTCTACTTATATGGAATCATTCATCATATCGGCTAGGGAGGTTGATTTTATTTCACTCGGCACCAAGGTAAATTTGCTATCAAAGGCTTCAACATATTGGAGTTGGGAAGAACCAGGGGGAGGTTTGAACTGGGAAGGGATGGCATTATATATCTTCATAAATATGTCAGAGAATTCTAGGATAGATTCGCTCTCCCTCCCCCTCGTGGAATGGTATTGGGATAAATACAACTTGGTGTTTTCTTTTATGCCCATTTGTTCTTGAAAGAATCTTCAAAAGCTTGATAGTTCAGAATGGGATCATCTGAAAGTTTTTTGAAGCATTTTCTTGCTTCTCCAACAAGAATTTGAGCAAACAGTGTGACCTTAACATCATCATGGTCTACTTCCTCCAAGTATATCCACTCTGAAAACCATCCCAGGTGTTCCTCAGCTGAATACCCCCCTCTCCCCATTAAATTGTTTGAGCCTTTGGGAGTATCCCTGGGAAAGGTTGTGAAGAGAAGCAGGAAGAAGTATAGGGGCAAACCTATTTTCCATTCATTGGGTTATAGCAGGGTTTCCAAGAGGGATTGAAGTTGGTGTTACATAAATTACTTTGTTGTGAGGAACTACAGAACTATTAGAAGTTGCAAGGTTGGATGATGAAGGTTGGTTTAGCTTTGAAGGGGTGGGAAATAAATATATGGCAGTAGAATTCCCTGTGAAAGTGCAGTTTAATAGGGATAATTTAGAGTAAAATATGGGTAACTCTCATTCAGACAAGGATTGAAGATCCATACCTAGAGACTTTGATATCTCAGGTGGCCAGGGAGTATAAGAGAACTCGAATGCATAGGAGTGTAAGACTACTTTAGAGAGGCTGGACATAGACTTAGTCCTATGGAAAACTAGCCCAAATTCTTCATCACCATGCTCAAATATATCATTAATAGAAACAACACCTTCAGTAGGTAAATAAATTTTTTTTTCTAACCTTTGAATCTTATTGGCTTTCCGAATCAGTCTATCTGGATCAAAAATTTCTTGAAAAGGTTAATCATCAGGATTTCTCCTCATATTGGTCCTTTTGGCTGCCAGTATTCCCAATGTAGTCACCTTCCAAAATATTTGAGTGGAGTCGCCAGAGCATATACAACCAGCATGTGTCTATGACCTGCTGCTCAACCAAGTCATAGAATATAGAATAATGTCATTCCCCTAAGGAGATAATAGCAATTAGTCCCTGGCAGCAACACCAAGATGTTAAGACCCAATGATTTTCCTATGGTTGTGGTAGGATATCACTAGGGTAACCATTTCAAACCAATATTTAGACTATATTCTATCCTATACAGTCAAAGAGGGCTCTCTCAGTGTCACAAAGCTCATCCACATACACGTATAGCTTCAAAGAAGCAACCAGATGACTAGATATATGACAAGAACATATTGTTTGTAATTGTATAGATTGTACAGCAAACAAATAGAAAGTACCATTAGCAAATGGAGTCACAGCCTGAAACATTCAATGGGTTACAACAATAATGAGTACTGTTTATCTTTTTAATCTCAGGAAACTTGGGCATTATATTCAATTAAATAACTTGAATTGATGACAGATAGAAATGAGAAAAAGCACTAGTGAAACAAGAGGCGCCTATCGATGGATGAATCTCTTGGAACACCATTAGCAGAAGAAACAACCAAGGCTAATAACTGAAACAGAGCACCTAGTAAGGGATGAATTCTATAACAACCATTATAAACACGTAACAAATACGATTTCTAATGGAAGGAGCATTTAATAGAGAACAAATTCCTTGCATAAAATCTAGAAATGTATTAGAATAATACACATGCATGAAAATCGGAAATATAGGAAACAAAATTGAACATTGAACACCTTGATGAATCTTAGAAACTCTGAAAATACTTCTTCATTAATACTTCCAATAAAAATTACACAGCTACAATGCCAAGAACTGAAGGCTTCAAAATCAATGTCGAATGCTTTGCTCCTCTATGGAGGTTACATATATAGTATAATTCCCCCCCAAGACGTATCTCGAAATAGGGTATCAAAATTAGTTACATCAGGGGAATAAAAATAGAAAGTACCTTCTAAAACCTAAAAAACTCTGATGTGGCATATTCGTCATGATCACAAAACAATTTGGGAAGCAACATTGTGGCACATGTGCCCGATCAAAATGGGAAATCTTGACGTCTAGGGCTTCTGGATCACTTGCTGAAAGGGAATACTCTAATCACCTTTGAACGACCTTTTGTTGAGTTAGTTGTTTGATTCCCTTTCAATTTGTTGAGTGCTTAGCCTATGTATGCCCTTCTAGAGCTAATATGTAGGGAATTTCATTTCAAACAGCTCATTTAGGACAACATCCAGATCAATCAAGGGATTATGTATGATAGATGGAAGACTAGATTTGATCATTAAGAATTGAGTAAAAAACTCAAAGTCCTTGTTGAGTTTACTGACAATTATTTCTCCCTTTATCCCTCCATACATACCCTCAAAATTCACATGGTTCAATCATTCTCGATTCGGCAGCTCAATGTACTTACCCTGAGGGATCATCTTTCCATCAGGACACCAAAACTCAGGAAATCCTTTCTAAAATAGGGGATGAAACAATTTTTTGAACTTCTCCAACCCTTGCTGAATAATTTCAACCCTTGAAAGTGCATTATGCAACAGGTTGTGCTTTGTTCTCATCCTTCTTGCTGCCACAAAAATTGCGATCCTGTTAGTGACCCCTAGGGAAATTAGTTCCTCTCTGGATGATGTATTTAGGACACTAATTTCCTTCTGGGCCTCCTTCCTATTCCTTTTTGTAGGAATTTACATCTCCTTATTGCTTCCATAGAGGCTTGCTTCTATTTATCCAACATGACTAGGTGTTTTCCTAATGGGGCTATCTCCTTTATCAATACATCCCAGAGAAAATGCTTAGCTCCCTGCATGGGAAATTGGCTTATGATCCTTTACTCAAACATGGATATATTCTCTTTTAGTGTCCTAATATCCCTAGCAGAGTCTTCATTTTCCTTTGTAGTGATCATGTCCTTAAGCTCTTGATTGTATTCCTTTATTGAGTGATATCCAATTCCTTTAGGGACATACTAGACATATCCTTGATCAACAGAGAAGTGGGTGACTTATCTTCAAGGGTGTTGTATTCATTCAATTCAAAAAACAACGCGGCATTTCAGATCCAAAACTTCATGTTGCAATGTCTCAATCTCCCCTTTCAATTGCATAGTTTGAGAAGGGAGTTGGATGTCCTTGATAAGTGTCTTGATCCTCTTTTTGTAAGCCTAGATATTGGCTAGGGTCTTAGATGATGAGATAGGATGCTCTGTAGAAATATGATGCTCTATTGCAAGGGGCTGCAGCAAAATGTTCTATGCAGTGATATCTGCCACCTGGTCCTGAAGGAGGTTTTCCTTCAGGTTCTAAGCCTTTTTTGTTTTCTTCTCCTGCTTCAATTAGGTTTCCAATTTTTCCACCCTCTATTGGGACTTGATATGGGCCAATTCCTCCTTAGTGAGGTCAGCATAAATGAGATACTGACTCCCTTATGGAAAAAAATCTTGTATGGGATAGAGAACTGGTCCATCTTGAACTCGACCTATGACACTCCTTCCTCATAAGAGATGGTGAAATTTAGAGAGCTAGTTGTAAGATTCCTTCCAGTAGTGAAGGAGACCTTACTACCTGCAAACTTCCTCAACTCTTTGATTGCATTTGAGTCTTGGTTTTGGACTTCTTTTTGAGTTGCTCATAGATAACCAACATCTGCTTCTCAGTCTTGAATTGTCTTTCAGCAGCAGAGGTGAAGGAGTATGTATGATATTTGAGGAAAGGCTCCTAAACACCCTTATTCTTTGAATTTGGAACCTCTGAGGGCTCTCTCTTCTCATGTAGTGACTGGCTTCCTAACCACTAGTGGTCGTGCAACCACCATCTTATTTATAGCCTCCCCTCCAAAATGGATTTCTGTACTAGGATCCTCTTTTATCATTGTCTTGAGGGAATCCGAATAAAAATTAAATTATTTATCCAAGTTGATTACTTCTCTATTTCTATCCTTGGATTCTTTATAGGAGTCTTTTCATCACATTCCATATCCACCACCTCTGACCAAGACCTCCTATTTCTACTATCACCATTTAGGGGTAAGGGAGTATTTGGGACTGTACCCTGCACTTCTTGAGGTTCCTGAATCTTCTTTGCAGGAGATCAATCAAAATCATAGGAAAGAGAATTTTCCTCCCAAGACAAATTAGGGATCATGGAGTGAATGAAAACTGACCTCTGTACTTGGAACCTCCTCTGGGAAATGACCCCCTTATGATCATAATTATGTTCATGAGCCACCTAAATGTTCATGGCATTCAAAACTTGTTCCACCATTGGTAACATTGGTGTCTTCTTCACAACAAAGGGCCCAAAGTTGATAGGTTTTTTACCTAGGACTCCTTCCCATGAGCAGTAAAATGCTCCTCATCAGCAACAATCCTTTTCATTATCAATTTGAGTGTGAACACTGAGGGAGTCATGAAAACTGGAAGCATGAAAGGGGAAACTGGAAAACAATATACCCTAATCACTGAATACTTCTCCATTGGGAACCAATCTCCTATACCCTCCTGTAGCAATTAATCCTTCATGCTTTCTGATATCCTCTTCTCTTTAGGGTTGAACAGTCTAGATATGTTAAGGACAATCCTGTGAATGAAAAGAGTGTAAGACTTGTTTATGTTATTTTAAATTTGGAATGTATTCACTTGTATATATTGTATTTCATTGGTCCCCGATGCTCCTATCGGGAGAATCACTTGTATTTATTTGTACCTCAATGTTCCTATCGGGAGAATTACTAAAAGTCATGAGGAAGTCCCCTCCATTGTAAGTCAGGTCATTAGTACACTAGATGTGGTTACTCGAGCCTACATAACTGAGTTAGGATTACTTGAGCCTACATAATAGAGTCAAATATTAAGTGAACGAAAGAATATAAATAGAGAGTGAGCTTCTCTATTTATTACAGTCACACACACTCAGTTGTAGCACATAGTTGAGAGAGAGAAGAAGCTAGGAAAAGAGAAAGAGAGACAACTGCTGTCGGGAGATCATCTTTGTATATTTGGGTTTTAATTTTGGTGCTCATTCTATCTATGAGGAAGTTTCGGGGTTTTATTATTTATGGTTTCCCCGAGGAAAATATTTGTGTTCATTTTCTATTGTGATTGTTTGATGTTCTTTTTATTCTCTCATATAAGATCCTAAGATCATATAGCTTAAATGATAAAAATATAACATGGTATCAGAGCTAACCTAAGAAGAAGGAATTGTGCAGCTGTAGAAGCTAAGGCTTCCTAATTTTTGGGTCTCTCTCCACAATCCATCAACAAAAAGAGGCTAGGCTAACTCTCCATTTAAGGGCACATCTTCCTGTCGAAGCAGAATTTGATTCCGAGCATTTTTAGTTTTTGCTGCAGGAAATTAGGGCTTTTTATAAAAGAGGAATTTTTGAGTGAGCCTACCATAGGATTTATCTCCTCATCAAAATCGAATTTTAGAGACAAAGTTTGATATTTTTGGTTGGGTAAAAATCCAGGAAAGTCAAACCCTAGTTTGACCCCAGGCCGAAAAAACCCTAAAATACTAAAACTGGTAGTTTTGGTACATTCGCTATATCTCATGGTTGAAGAAGCCTCAGGGGCCAAAATTTACACAGGAATAAGATACAATCCTTATGTACCCCTTGTAAAACTTTCAATATCATATTCAATATATTTGGGGAGATATGATTCTTCCAAATCAGGGTTCTAGCCTCTTCCAGGATTCATCCCTAAACATGACACCTAGGGATAATTTATATATATTGGACTACAAAGGTCCAAATGAAATTTAGAAAGATGTTCCAAATAGGGCACAGAATGTACTTTTTTTTGGCAACATTTTTATACCCAGAAGTTGAAATAGTGACACATGGAAGTCCATACAAGTTCGCTATGCTAAACAGTCCTGAAATAAGTCACCTTCGGAAAACTCTCATTCCCAATTTGTAAAACAAATTCTTGTCAAAATGGTGGTGTTGGAAAGGGAATAGATGAGGTTAGCTTAGTATGAAATTTCAAACATAGAGGAGTGGTAATTTTGGAGATACTGCAGAAACAATATCAAGCATTTATGCAGAAGAATTTGGAAAACTAGGGATTCCTTTTCTGGGAGATTCCCTCCACTATTTTCAGAAATAGAGTACATTGTATAGCTCTTCTTGAAGAGGCCCATTCATATATCCAATCAAAATTTTGATATTCCAAGTTTTTAAAATTAGGTTTTCTCTGACAAACCCTAGATCAGGCAGATCCGGAACCAAGACAGACACCTCAAATCAGTAAGATCTAATCTTTTTCTATTTACATTTGAGGTTCTCATTTCAAAATGTCTAGTCACACCAGCTTGATGACAAGCTTGGTGAAACTGAAAACTTCCAAGAATGGAAGTATTGGATCTCACTCTTTGTTGAAGAAAATGAATTGGACACCTATATAAGTGGAAAGGTTCCAGTTCCAGAGGGAGATGAGGCTAAAATACTTACACAAGAAGAACTTGGTCAAGGCCAAGAAGATCATTGTTGATTGAATCAAGGATCACCTTATACCTTAAGTTTCTTACCTAAAGATACCTAAAGATATGTCTGATTCCTTGACAAAGCTATTTGAATGGAAGAAAAGAAATCAGAAGATGACTTTGAGAAACCAATTGAAGAATGTGAAGATCCAGAATGCAGATACCATACAGTCATACTTTGTGAGGGTATCTCAAATCAAAGAACATATTGAAGTGGTAGAAGAAGAAGTAGAGAATGAAAAAGTTGTGATAACAACCTTGAATGGCCTCCCAGCATCATGGGATTCATTCATTCGAGGAATGTGTGCCAGAAGGAAGTGATTACCTTCAACACACTCTGGGAAGAGCACACACAAGAAGAAGCTCGACTCATAATAAGAGAAAAGAAGATCGGAGCAACTGAATATCTAGCTCTCACGACTCAAAGAAGATCCCCCAAGTGATGAGGAATATGAAGAACTTTATTCTTGAAGATACTCTTATCCATCTTGATCATTTGGATAAGAAATGATGCTGTTATGAATAAAGAAGATGATGAAGATGAAAGAAGGAGTCTACCCACTAAACAAATAAAGATAAGTATTCAATTGTCATTTCATGATATTGTTTTGTTATGCATTTGTTCAGTTGATGTGTTATGCATGATAGAATGTTTGAATTAATGACAGTATACTACTAATATGCATGCGATCAGTAACTAGCTCATGGTGCTATACAACTCTCCATTGCTACTTATCTAAAATGAAATCTCTTTACTGACATATTGGATTAGTGCATAATCTCAATGATGTCATGGTAGAGATGGAAGGAATCTAGAAAATTTCCGTGAGATATGGATGAATGTTGTATTGGATAAAATAGTTGCATGATTATATATTTATGCATAAGGATTTTCCATTATGAATATACCTTTTAAAATGTTTCTAACCATACAACTGGTGCATCTAACTTGTAGGAAAGATCATGTACAATCGGCTACAAAAAAAGAAGGATGAGACTTGTTCCGAAGAACAAGTGATGATAGTTAAAGAAATAATCCAAAATGAAGAATAGAATGAAAAGGCATTAGACACATTCTAGTTATGTGACACTGTTGAGAGACATCATTGATGCAGATCCTTCCCACTATGAAGAAGTAGCGAAGAATAAAGGGAAGGAGAGTACCAGTTCAAGAAGAATGATGTCTACGATGCGGTATCAAGACCTGAAGGGAAGTCTGCAGTGGGTATGCAATATCCAACATGCAGTAGATGGAAACATCATGGGATACAAGGAAAGATTCAAAGCATGAGACTTCTCACGAAAAGAAGTCATAGAATATGAAGAGACATTTGCAGCCACTAGAAGTTAAGACACATGATAGGCAAACTCATGTGTGAAAATTAGAGAAGACCTTGTATGAGCTCAGAATACACCCATGGGACAACACATAGATGAGGAGATTGAAGATCACCTAGAGTGATGAAGATCTTAACCTTTTCTAAAAGGTTTAAGATGAAATCCTATAGAGGATGACAAGCTCACAAATGGGTGTCAGAAGATTTTTTCAAAAGATAGAGGATCTTAGTATCCAGTGACCCTAGATGGATACATAGAATATTAGTAGAAGAGGAAGCTACTTGTCACTCAAGTACAAAATGTTTTAATACATAGAGTACGAAAGGAAGAGGGAGAATGATGCTCCACTTCAGAGGGAGTCACTGCAGAAGATCTTGAGTTTCCACATGGTATAACAGGATGGACAGCTTACTGATGACTCTAGGATTTACTGAGAGTAAAGAGGATTCTAACCCTTATTTCAAGGTTGAAGGCGGAAGACCAATGATGATCCTATCATATGTAAATGAATCATTCATGACAAAAAGGAGGAACTCATTAAAATTGCAAGAAGGAGACTTGTTGCCGAGTTTGAGATGAAGGACTTGGATATGATGCACTACTTTCTATACATGGAGGTGTGGCAGAATCCGGATGGAGTTTCCCTGGGACAATGGAAGTATGCAATAGAGATCCTGGAGAGGTTCAAGATGATGGAATGCAATTATATGACCACACCTATGGCATCGAACCTGAAGCTATTGCATTTTTATTCATCAAAATCGGTTGATGCCACAATGTATCATCAGATGATTTGTTCCTTGATGCACCTGATGAATATGAGACCAGATATTTGCTTTTTTGTCCACACATTGAGACATGTTCACCTGATGGTTGCAAAGCATGCAGTGAGGTACCTAAAGGGTACAGTTGATTATGGGCTCAAGTATGAAGTGAAATAGAAGATTAACCTCGAGGGTTATGTGGATTCGTATTGAGAAGGCAGTGCCATTGATAGGAAGAGCATTTTAAGGTGTTACTTCAATATGAGATCAGGTGTGATCTCTTGGTTTAGCAAGAAGGAGTCCTGCATGGAGTTGAGTACAGTCGAGGCAAAATATGTTTCCACTTAATCGGCTATTTAGGAGGTATTATGTTTTCTTTTGAAATCTACTATTTGATTTGATTGATCTGACTTGCATTTTTGTATGATGCAGAGAGGAGCATTGAAGCTCTAGTATGTGATCTAGATCAAGATCTCTCGAAAGAGGGATTTCTAGCATAGTCGGTGAGACAGGTTGTTTGAGCATAAAATCATGGTGAAACTCATAGGTGGCTCAGACATAAACGGTCCTATAGTTTGTCCTCAGATGTAATCGATCCTATGGAAGCTCACAGGTTATCCTTGGACGTAATCAGCCCAAATGTGATTCTATGCTAGAAATGGCCAGAGTGAATTTTGAGTACTTCAAGGAGAAGCTTGTTGTTCTCCAGATCGAGGTTCCCTCTAAGGGGAGGTGATGAGTCCAAGAGCCTTTCTGAAATGGTAGGATTGGTTCCTTCTATGGTCAAATGTAAGTGCAGATCCTTTCTAATTGGGTCAGATGTAAGTGTAGAGCTTTTCTGACTGGGTCAGATGTAAGCGTAGAGCCTTTCTGACATGGTCAAATATAAGTGCTGGATGAGCCTTTCTGACACGATGAGGTCAGATGTGAGTGCTGAGCCTTTCTGACATGATGAGGTTGAATGTGAGTGCTGGGCCTTTCTGAAATGATGTGGTTAGATGTGAGTGTTGGATGATCCTTTCTAACATGATGAGGTCGGATGTGAGTGCTGGGCCTTTTTGACATGATGAGGTCAGATGGAGTGTTGGGCATGCCTTTCTGACATGGTGGTGGATGTGTTCCTCCCATGGTCAGATGTAAGTGTTGGGAAGGACTTTCTGGCTAGGTCATATATAAGTGTTGAAGAAGATGAAGACCTACCTGGAGGATAGGCCTACAACCAACATGAAAAAGGGTTGGTTCTGTAGAACTTCCTGTGACAAGTAGAATTGAGAGATAACTCCATTTGATCAAGATAGTGGAAGTAGTGATGATGATGATCCAATGATGATCCAACTTTGATGATGATCCAGTCATGATCCATCTTTGTTGATGATCCCATGATGATACAGCTTTGATGATGATCTAGTGATGATCCAGATTTGATGATGATCTAGTGATGATCCAAATTTGATGATGATCCAGTGATGATCCATCTTTGATGATGAGATAGAGAAGAAGACTTGTGCTGATGAATTGTGTTAAGAGAATACCTTCCTATTTAAGAGGGAGTGTTGATGTATTTGTAACTTTGGAATGTATTCACTTGTATATATTTTATTTCATTGGTCCCTGATGCTCATATCAGGAGAATCACTTGTATTTCTTTGTACCTAGATGTTCCTATCGGGAGAATTAATAAAAGTCATGAGGAAGTCCCCTTCGTTGTATGTTGGGTCATTAGTACCCTAGTTTTGGTTACTCGAGCCTACATAACAAAGTAAAATATTAAGTGAAAGAAAGAATATAAATAGAGAGTGAGCTTCTCTATTTATCGCAGTCACACACACTCAGTTGTAGTGCATAATTGAGAGAGAAAAGAAGCTGGGACAAGAGAAAGAGATACAACTGCTGTCGGGAGATCATTTTTGTATCTTTGGGTTTTACTTTTGGTGCTCATTGTATCTCTGAGGAAGTTGCGGATTTTTCACCTTTATGGTTTCCCCGACGAAAATATTTGTGTTCATTTCCTATTGTGATTGATTGTTGTGCTTTCTATTCTCTCACAAAATATCCTAAGATCATATAGCTTAAATGATAAAAATCTTACAAGACCAGTCCTAGATTCTCCAAAGGGATCGAGGTCAATATTTGAACACTTACGGATCCATTTCATCAATATTATTCCTGTTAGAAATCACTATGATGGCAAATAGGTACACGTGGTATCTAAAGTGTTTATCTAATTGAAACTTCTCGAGATGGGAATTAATTTCCTTGACCAAGAACTCATCGAAATTAATTCTTGCTTCAGCTTGACTTAGGTAAAGGAAAATGCCTAGCATCACTTCATATACCATTATATCACTATCAAGACCTAGGATTTGACTCAAGAGGGAGATGGTCGATCTGATAGGTTTTATGAACAATTTGAAGGAAAGTGGGGTGATAAGGGTATCTAAGGGAACTGAGGTTTTCAAAATGGCATGGAACAATTTATTTTTGGATTCTAGGTCAGGTTTCTTGAACACATGTAGAACTTTTGATTCAATAAAGGGGATTAAGGATTGAATTTGAGCTTCGCAGAGACCCAAATCTGCCCTAATAGCTTCTGGTGTGATTTTGTAGATGACATGGGAGTGGGTATCATCTAAGATGGCTTTCCCAGTTTCGAAAGTAGTTAGAGGCTTGTCTCTGGACAGTATCTGGGAAATGAAGCAATTGTTCTAATGTAAACCCTACCAGGGATGAATTTAAATTTCCCAACAGTTTTGACTAACCCTCAGAAGGTGACAACAAGGCATTATGGGAATCACTAATATTGAAAAAATATAAATGAGGATCATGAGCATCGTAAATTTGATCGCAGATGATTTCCTCGGATGGGTCAAGGATTTTCACAGATGAGACCATGGTGAAAATTGTTAATTGGTGAATTACAGAATAAAAAGGTTTGATAAGTGATGGACGAGCACCTGGTAGTGACAATCGACACTTTTGTAGGTTGTAATCATATCTAGCTGACTCATGCTTAGGAAGACACCAGAGTTGCAAGGTGGCGGGAGAAACAACGAATCGTTTGATTTTGAATCCCACGGTACATGTTTAATGGCAAATTGATTCACCCTTTAAACCATCGTTCCCCATAAATGTTAGTTTTGTACCTCCAATCCCTAAGAGCGATATCCAATGGGGAGGGGAAATGTCATTTACACGCATTCCCCATTGCACAGACCTTCCTCAACTTTGCGTGTGCAGGTTTCCACCAGGATGTGCATGTGCATTTTCAGATCTCATCATAAATGTGTGGATGAATGAAGGTCATTGATCCTCCCCCATTCTTTACCATGGAATCGCTTCATTCTCACTAGATCTCGTTGATTCCAAAGTAAAATAGTCCGTACAATTTCACATAGTGGGATTTACCTCCATCATAGATCTAGATCAGTATTTGATCTTGGTCGTTGAAACCTATGAGATCTAAAGAATTCCATGGATTTTCACATTTACCTCATCCACAAGACCATACCTTAGTATTTTTCAATGTTTTTTGCATTTTTGACTAGTAATAGATCCTTCAGAACCTGCCCAACACTCACTCAAGTCCTATAACGTAGATTTTTTTTTACTTTACCCATCATTTTCATTGGCTTATCCTTTTGCAAGGGAATTTGTGTAGATGAATGTGTGGAAATCCCCAAAATTTAGCACAGGTGCTAAAAACATGTATAAAATAAAATTAGTTACATCATACCAAAAAAGGTGTATTAAAATTCAAGATACAAAATGTCAACTTCATAGCCGTAAATGATGTATACATAATTTCCATCTTACTATACTAAGAGTAGTAAAATTTTCTTCATTGTGGATCATTCGATGAATTTCGGGGCCAATGATAATCATGGTAGCAGGTGACTATTGTCGCGACACAGAGTAGAAAGAAATATATCAATGAAGGCACCCTCACCACATGGTGCTGGATGTGTTGTGGAATCCTACTCAACTGAGTTGATGTAAACACCCAGGTTAAAACCTATAGATTTGCTTGGACCTCCTGAAGGTTCTCTATAGCCGTAAATCCCTCCTCTTCCACCACACTACCCAATTCATTGTCATCATAATTAGATTATAATTTTCTTATTATATGGAGTTTCCATAAGCATTTTAAATGTGTAGGTCCAATACTGCATCACACACAATGACTTTTATTAGTAAATTTTCACACACCAAAAATAAATACTGTAAAATTTTTCCTTGCTTTCTTTTTATTCTATATTAAACACACAATTTTCATAAAAAAATAAATATTTTTAAAAAATTCACAAAAAGACACACATGGTTCAAAAAATATGCTTCTTACCTATATGGCTCTAGTAGTTTTTTGATGGGAGATCCAACTCATGGTCATAACAAAAATTTAATCACGCATATGGGTAATCCTCTATCATGAGATGTTGATCACTCAACCATCTAGTATATATGGACCAAAAGTGCTATGTGGTAACCCCCAATATCAGGTTATCATATTATTCCACTGCTACATCTGAGGCATCTCCACGCCCCTTGGTGGTGTTCACTATTGAACCTATGTGTTTCTATTGATGTAAAATAATCAATTGTTATCAGGAATTCTCAATCAGTGCAGACGCTATTTGTTCCTCTGCAATGTAAATCACAAATACAGAACAAAAAGACACAATAACATATCCTTCCCTTAAACAATCAAATTAACTAACATGAAATACAATATACCTTGATCTTGGGTCTCTTTGTCTTCTCTCCAAAATTCCTTGCAATGGTTCAGTACCTGCAACACAGATCAAAAGACAAATGAACAAGATGAGAGTATCATAATAAATTGATTATTCATATCAGTGATCAAGGAATCTGATAATATCTAATTAAAATCAATAAATCAAATATATTAAAGGGGAATGTATTTGTATTAATTATGAAAGAGAAATAAGTACAACAAAAAATCCTTGATGTCAATGGCTTCGATCTCTACAAGAATGTCTACAATCCTCTATAGCTATGCAGATCTCTCCAACCATAAGCCTACTCTACTTTGTCTCTGTTTCATACTTCAAACTAACATCATAAGGGTGATTTTTCTGGCCTCCTTTACTCTCATCATGAAGGCTTCATTTATAGGCATATAAATCATGAGATGACTTGGAAAATGGATAAAATGAGATCCCTACAAGTGAGGGAATAAAATTCCATTTATCCCAAGTGTGTAGGAAGTGCATCCATGGAGGCTTCCACATGGAAGCTTCCAAAACCTTATTTTTTCTCATTTTATGACCATCGACGCTCCTAGTAGAAATGACAAAGGTGTCGATCTATGGTTTTTGCCAAGGAAAGAGGGAAACGACGCTTATGGGTCCACTGTGAGGAGCTCCATCAGTGCTTTGTGTACAAAGCATAAAGGCAACGATCCATGAAGGTATGGAAAAAAGATGACCAAGGTGACTCAAGTCAGGATTTCTGGGAAGTTGTAAAGGAAATGTGAAATTCCCATGCAAGCTTATAAGTAAAGTGGGATTTCTAGGTGCAACAGAATGCCCCCCAAAGTATGAAGCTAGAAGGAAGTGATAGGTGAAATAGTTTGCAAGTTTTCCATCTGATACAGAAGCAAAGAGAGATAGACTCATAACTGATATAATACCAGTAACTGAATTTACCCAAACCAATCATAGCTGCGGACCAATACACTATAGATCTATGATGATGACCATGTCATGGCTACCAATGATACACTGTAGATCCATGAATAACTTCTATAGGAGGTGACATAGCTACAGAACATATAAAGTAGCATTAGAGGAAATTTCAACTCAAAATGGGCCTCCTAAAATGAACTAATAAAATAATAGTTAAAATAATAAAATAATATTTATTAATTTTGGA